>CAUYON010135054.1:0-20866 GCA_963573935.1 Arctocebus calabarensis | reverse complement strand
AAAAGAAAAATGGCAAATTGAACTGTATTGGTAGGATCAGTGATGTCATCCATCACCAAAGCATAAAATTTAAAATTAGCAGCTTTACTCTCCAACCTTCTTTAGGTAGATTTTCCAGTTTCTTCAGTTCACCTGGCTATACTCTGGTGAGACAAACTGATTTTAGAAATGTTCTCCTTAGCAAAGTATCTCTAGAATGAAAGAAAAAGTGTCCAATGTATACACCCCTAATATGAGACAAATTCTTTATCGTTCAAGTGAAGGCTACAAACCATTTTTTGCACAGGAAGACGGGGAAAGGGGAGAGGGAGGAAAGAGGAGGGAGAGGGTGGGGGAGATGGGACAAAGGGTGAGATCACATGTGTGGTACATATTCGAAGGGTCAGGAGAAAACTTCTAAATACAGATCAAAAATGTTTTCATATAGTAAATGAGAAAATATCATGAATGGTATGTAAATCAGGTTGATTAAAATATCTCAGATTGCATGTGAAGCCCCCACACTGTACCCCATGGTTGAACTAATGTACACAGCTATGATTCAATAAAAAAAAAAAAAGTTGGTATTGTGAAGGAAAACAAAGGTTGTTAGTAATTAAAGTTTTCAAAACAAAATAAGAAAAAATTAATGGAAATCCCACTCAATACAATGGAGCAGACGTAATACTGAATCTATCTGCTATGCCTATTTTAGAAAGGATGTTTTAGAAGAAGGATTAAGGATATATAAATTCTCTTCAAATGATAAGATTCGATGATTGTATTGCTTTATTATGTTCTCTGACAAATGCTCATATGGATGTTTTATGAGTTAAATGCTTTCTTTTCTAGATGATTAACAATCAGTCACACAAGATAAATATCTACATTAAAAAATACTAACACGTTGTGTTTTGCGCGCGTGCGTGTGTGTGTGTGTGTGCTTGCATATTATTTAATTATGGCCTGCTTTAGGCAATAGGACATGTAAGTTTGAAGGATACTCTTTTAAAAATATTTTTCCACTAATTTGTCTGCAAAACTATTGAGGTCCCAGAATCATTATGTACATCTGACCTTTAATCCAATAGCTGGGCCAAAGTTATGTTCTGTAAAGTAAATTGCATTACCTTCTGGTGTATACAGATTAAATGCTGCATAAACATAACTTTTCAAATAGCTAAATTAATTATAATAAAATATTTATGTGGTACTTGGGTTTTGTGTCATGTCTCTCCTCCATATCTCATGTATATTATTTAAATCTGCATTTATCAGAGAGTTTATGTGTTCTTTCTCCTTATCACTTTCCATTATATTTTGACCATTTATATAGTTATAACTTCTTTTATAACATCTTAATTCTCTTCTATTTTCCAACCAAGAGAGGATTTCTTTTCCTTCTTAAGGTTTTAAATAGTTTTTGCCTAATTTGTTATATTCATTCAAAGATATCTCTCTTTGCTGATTAGAACTACAACATAAAATAGTGATTTTTTCTCTAGATTGAGATCACTGTCACAATAGCCCACTAATACTGCATAAAAATTAGGCCTGAAGTTCTGTTTCATTGGGTTTTTTTATGATAGTAGTTCTCTACTCTGAATATTAGACTATCTTGAGGAGCTTTAAAAACATGGTAATGTCAAAACTCTATAATAGAACAATTAAATCAATATCACTCAGAGGGTGGCATCCTAGACTAGGGTAAATTTTTATGTTCCCTGGAAGAATCCAATGTGCATTCAGGATTGAGAAGTATTAGGCTATACTGTATGCCCCCTCTGTTGAGTTTGTCAAGAAAGCTAGTAGAGGATATGTCTTTTGTGTCTTGAATCCTAAAGATGTTCAATACCTTAAAGTCCCACTGTGTTAACATATCTTGACTTTATGTTATTTCCTAATCCGTGTTGGGAAAACATCAGTACAATATCTCATCATTTAGGGTGGACAATGAATAATATATTCTCAAAAATAAATGAATATTTTTCTAACTTCTCCAAATGGTTTTCTCTCATGCTTTGTATGACCTTAATACATGTGCTAGGGACTTTAAGGCTGGTTAACTCTGCTGGGTATAAGTGATTAGGTAGATCACTCCTTTTTAATATAAGAAGTGAGTTCCCCAAAACTATAAATTTGTGTGGTATTTTTTATATATGCACATTTTTTTTTTCTTGGAGAAAGAGGCTGCACATTTTATCAGGTTCAGAATGAAGACTGTTATCTTCAAAGGATTAATAATCAGGGCTAGGTGATCTTTGAATGCATTTAATCAAAGAAAGTGAGTTTTCAAACTCACAGAATGCTTGCAAGAACCAAACGAGATAAACGTATATGAAAAGAGATATCTATTCTGTACTTTTAAAAATTATCATTGAAATCATAGCTTTATATGGGAGAAATAGGTTGGACGAAATGTGTATATATTTGATGATTTAAAATAGAAAAATATTTTAATGTTACAAAAAAGGCTGTGTTTTGACAAGAGCAGATTTGCTAAGGAACACAGAAATAAGATGGTTGTTATGGGCAATCCTGTAAAGCTAATGATGAGAATATCCATTCATTCTACAGGAAACTCTACTTCTGAAAGTGGGTTGCAGAGTTTTGTAAAGTAATATTTTACTTAAAAAAAAAATTTCAGAATGACATGAGGGTTCAGAGGCTTAGGCTACTTTGTTTTCATTTCTGAGGTAATGTTCAAGGTGAAGTTCAGCCCTTCAATCTGTTCCCCCAGTGAGGTGTTAAATACCCTCACATTGTGCACATTAGGTGAGATCCTGCCAATCACCCTCCCACCACCACCCCCTCGCTAGACTATACTAAAATATACTATACTATATTTTACTTTTAAGATACACTCGCAAACTGTAAGGATAGCTATGTGGTAAAGTTTTAAGGTTCGGAGAGCAAATACAATGAAAAAAATCTTTCATAGCTGAAATAATGATAATAGAGTTAAGAAGTGACTGGGGGGGGTCTTAAATCAAGGGATGAGGAGAAATCTTCACGTATGGCTTAAAAATCAGACTTCAAATTAAATTTAAAACTGGAATTATAATAATCATGATGATGGGTGCATAAATTTTGAAACAAGTTGACAGAGTTCACATCTATTTAGAAATTAAAGAGAAGTGTAGAGTATAAATGTCCTAACACAATAATTAAGAAAGTGCGGTGAAGGCTATTAACCAGTTTGTTATATTTCAAATTGCATATAAAACTAGCACATTGTACCCCATAAATGCATTAATGTACACAGCTATGATTTTTTTAAAAAAAGAAATTAAAGAGCAGCCTTATAGGATTCAATAAATGTGCATTCTAAAAGGCTTTTCAAACATTTTTATTAGTCATTTTTTGACAATAGCCTCAAGAGAAGTTCATAGTCTAAGCATTTTTTCTGGAAAAAAAAAACAATGAAAAGGAAACAATAATGGATTCTAAGATGTTTTGTGCAGATGCAAGAAAAGATGAAGGTAGGTTTAGGGTATAGTTTTTGCTTATCTTTGGTAATCATAATGTAGCAAATTTCATAAGGATTTTCTCATCACAAAACCTCAAACCTAAAGGTTAAAATTAATAGTGTTTAGGTAGATTGTTCAGTTTCATTCAAATCCTTGAATTTATCTATATTTATATTTCATTAGTAATAGTTGTAATATTAACTGAGATATGTAGTTTACCTATTAAGAGGGGAGGGATAGACATCAAGAAAAGCTATAAGTCTTTACTGTAAGTTTATTGTGGGAATTTCACTGAATTGCTATTTATAAGATACAGAACAATTGTTCTTCCTCACATGCGTCACAGGCTATAGAATATTTATGCTAGTTAAATAACTAAAAAAAATGCTTTAAAGCTAATCATGCTTTTCTTTATGTTTATAGATTTAATAAGATAATTGACATAAGAGAGAAAGGCGATGTGATTTGTTTTGACCCGGATGTGGGGAAACCTTTATTTAGTGTCTTAGACAGATTTGCATGAGAAAAATTATGGGCTAATTATTAGGATGTATATGAATAATAGTTGACTTTTTATTGTGTAGACATGATGACTGTGTTTCATGTTGCTTATTATCAGTTATTAAATTGAGGCTATTAAAAGTTGACCGTCTATTTCATATGCCTTGCTTGTTTTTGCTCACCTGGTTACTCTTATGAGGAAGTCACAACTTTACTTTAGTAAGACGCTTTTCTTTTCAAAGCTCAGCATTGGACTCCGTGGTGGCTGTTAGGGTGCATGTCATGTCTTGCTACTCATTATAAACAATGTCCTAAAAGGAGTTAAACCAAATCCATGGAGGAGCTGAATGTTAATTATAATATTGCTCTGTAGCTCATTCGGTTCTAAAGGATTATAAATTATGCATGGAACAAGCAAAACACTAGCAATACTTCTATTAACTGAAGTCGTGACCTTCTTTCGCTAATCTTTTAATGCGAAGCTAATAATAAAAAGTCCAGCTATTAACTAACAGACTAGGTAAGGAATCCAGTCGGAGTGTGGCACAGAATGATTCTCATACTACAGTTTGAAGTAGCTTTGACTATTAATACTATGTTTATAGTTAATTAAAACATGATGAGTATTTTTAATAAACAATATGTGTTGATTTTAAAATGAAAGTAAAAGATAAGCATAATACAGAAAATTATGGGGGCACATAATTGGGGGCACATCTGGGGGCACATCTTTTTTAAAATAAGCATATATTACATAGTAAATATAGACAACTACATACTCATGTTCTTCTGTTTTTTCCTTAACATTACAAATTTTGCATACTCAGTAATGAGTTTGCTTAGTTTTCAAAATAATTCATTATATCTGCAATAATATTCTTTATAAAAATAACATGAATAATATTTTCAGCATAAAATATTAAACATTCTAAAATACACAACTTCAATCATAGACTATTAAAATGTACAAGTAAAATATATGTTTGAATTGCATTCATATTTGTCCAAAAATGGACATTAATCATTAATATTTCTTGGGTATGTATGATGCGTGTCAGACCATGTAGTAGAAGTGTACATGGCTAGAAGTGCTAGGCATGCCCTTGATTTATGGAGCTAACAGTTTAGAATACGTGTATATGTCATGTGATAAAATATATAGGAAAGAATGCAGATACTTATATATAAAATATTAATGTTTCATATGTCAGCTATTCTTAATAGAAAAACAAATAGGCTTAGTAAGTTAGTTGCTAACTAAAGTTATGACATTTTCTTCATGACTGATTTTCTAAAAAATCAGGATGTCTCAAAAATAAAAGAGACTTTGAATAATACTGTGTATATTGAGGAAATTTTCTCTTTCAGTCCTTACATATTTGTATGTCAATTGGCAGTTTATAATAATAGCATAAAGTGCTTTTAGAAATATTTAAAGACAAAAATGCTCTAAATTAGATCTTAATTATATAGATTTTTGATATAATAGCTCTCACTAAAAATTAAACTATGATTCTGAGAAGTGTTAGAATTATTAATTTATTTCTAAATATAAATATGATCCATTATTAACCTAAGCAAAGTTACTATAGATTAAGAATATAATAATGTAAAAATATTTAATAAACATTGATCAAACTATTGTCAATAAACACATACCATTGATTTAACCCACTAGTTCTCAACCTTCCTAATGCTGCAATGTATTTTCATTCTTACAAAGGGGTCGCAACCCACAGATTGAGAACTGCTGAATAACCAAACATATGCAATACTAAAATATAAATTTGATGAGGTAAAAATCATCAAATCATATGAAATAAATAAATTCCTTTTTTAAATTTTTATTATTTTATAACATATACCGTATCACCAATAATCAGCTAGCCAATTTGTAGCGTTTCTAAATGGAATTAATAGGACAAGTTAACTATTCCTTCTAATCAATACCTTTTACTGGCTAAATATTATGGCTTTGAATAGACACAACTTGTGTGTTTGATGTGATCTGATATACCACTAAGTAATAATGTGTTTACATTTTACATGTCTTGTGATTTAAATGTTTCACACCAGAAATCAAGTCATTCCTTAGCATTCATTATTAATTGTATCTTTGTAGCTTACGTATTCCTAAATGTATTAGAAACTTTTTCTCCTTTTCCCTACTGAAATTCTTACCTAAATAACTGCTTGAACTTAAAAGCGATGATAAATAAGAAATACTTAAAATAGTGTCTGGCACTTAGTAAAAGTTGTTAGAGCTGTCAGACATCATCATCAGAGAGGATAATTCCAGGTAGAATTATCCAGGTTCCCGTAGGAGAGTAATAAAAGGTAGATGGGGATTCACTTTTGGTGAAAAGTTCTCTCCCCCCTATAAGCTGTCATCTGGAAGCCCAAATTTCTCACTTATCACTAAAACAATTGTGAAATCAGAATTGGAGTAAAGTGGGTTTTCCATTTCATGTCCAGTCTTTCTTCATGTCTCTCAGATCTGGGAGACTTATGACTTGACTTTGTAGAAAAGAGGAGTTTCATTGCTAAAGTACTCGAGCACGTGCCTTTCATGCTAAGATGCGCTGATTCCTGCTCCTCTGCTCCGTTTCGCTCTCTTACTCCCTTTGTGATTGATGGTACAGCATGAAGACTGTGTTACAGGTGCCCAGTGAACTTCCTACTAAGGAATTATAATTTTATTTATATAAATTATAATTATATTTTTTTCTTCTGAAAATGTATTGTAGTCTTTTATTTTATTTATTTATTTATATATTTACTTGCAGTTTTTGAACTCACTGCCTCTGGTATATGGGGCCGGTACCCTACTCCTTTGAGCCACAGGCATTACCCTTTTAAAATATTTTAATCATTAAATCATCATGGTAACTTTGAAAGGTTTCCAAAGAAGAGATAATTTTAGACTTATTTTATTAAAAAAAAAGAAAAGAAAGAAGATCAAATTAGAATAGGCAGAATCAGTGTTAATGTACATATTTCATGTATGTAAAAGTTAGTTCACATTTTTCAACTATTTACCTTTATGTAAAACATAAAATCACTTTTGTTAAGGCGGATGCTTTGTGTTTATGTTGAATTAATGCCAACAGTGTATTTTGATAAGCAAACTTACTTCTCATATTAGCAATATGGGAAATGGATCTTATAGAATTTTTATGATAATACTTTAGATACTTTAATTTGCCTAGTGCTAGAACCATATTATGAAAAATTATATAAAAAGAATTTCCTTTACATTTTTTAAAAAATTACATTCTTTTCCATAATTCTTTCTTTATTGGTGAAACTTATTAAAGGTAGAGTATCAATGTCTTTATATAGTGGTCAAGAAAATGCCATGAAGGCTATCTGTAACAGTATGATCAAAATATTTCTGATTGTATATGAAGCACATTGTGCCCTATGATTGCACCAATGTACACAATTATGATTCAATAAAATTATTAAAAAAAGAAATAAAGGACTTCCTTTATTTAAGAAGGAACAATATTTGAAACTAACAATGAATATACTATGATTAAAATAATTCTAGAAAACAAATTCATCTGAAAAATTTTTGATTAATTTATGTCTAATATTTGTTCTATAACTGGAGAATATTTCCCAGTTTTACAAATACCTGTGCTTAAAGACATTTTGTTAAAGTAAAATAAAAGCCCTGGACTGGGAGAAGAGACCTGAAATCTATTGTTAAATACAGCAAGAAAACAAAACAAAAAACTGATGATCTTGGAATTTAAGCTGACTTAATAAAGTCATCTAACCTCTTTGAACTTCAGTTTCCTTAGTGGTTAGATATGATTAATAGCATCTAAGCATGCTTCAAAAGAACAATGTAAGGCCACTGTTATTAAAATGCTTATAAAGCTATGCACATACAATGATGTGCGTATGATCATGCTGATAACAATTAGTGTAAAGTATTCCTGTTATGGTCAATGTAACTTTTGTCATTATAACATCACATATTTTTATTTTAAAATAAAAATTCATGTAATCAGAAAATGTGATTATACGTTCATGATAAGTGTTTTGATTAGAAAATAGAGAAAGAATTACATTTCACCTTGATTTACTTTTTGACTATCTTGAGGGGATACTGCTTATGAAAATGTAAGAAGAATGTATAATATGAGCTTAAATTGAACTGATTATGTAAATATATTGAAAGTGAGTTGGAGGTATAAATCACAGATGTCGATTCGATAGAAAGTTTGTTACCAGCACTATATACTGCTCCCAAATCCCAGCATGTTAATTACAAGAAGACATCTGGTATACAAATTTATGCTCAGCTAAGAAACATACAGATTAACGCTGAACGCAGTCTGTCACATAGATGGAGTACCATCTACCTTCGCTTGCTAGATATTTTAAAAACCATAATTTTTGCCCTAGTGTATGTGACTGAAACAGATCACAGTTATTAAGTACAATTAATAGTATTATAGGTAAGAGAGGTATATTCGTGTGTATTTTACACACAAATTATACTTAAAAAGTTGAGAGTCTGTGATAGAAAAAAGATGTTACATATGAATCATTATACTACGGTAATAAAAAAAAAACTTATTTTAACTTTACATGATACCATTTCTAAATTCTAAACCTCTACAAATAATAGTATAGGGGTTATTGAGGTCATGAAATACTATCCAAATTGAGTCCTCAAAAATCGCATTATTGAAAGAAGCCCTGCCAGGGGTGTGCTGTCTTCATTGTACTCCGTTCCCCCTAAAAATACACCTCTCTGTCTTTTTATGGTATCTAAAATACTCATCTATATAGTTGTAGATAATCTATGTGGATATGTTATTATTACTCAGGTGGCCCTTCATACCAAATAGCCATTTGAATGGTTTCTTAAATTGGTCATGTAGACGTGCAATAAAACTTGCAATATCAAAAAAGACATAGTGTCTGTACTCAGATTCCTTGTTAACTTTTACATCCTAGTCCTTCACAGTGGCTTTTAATTAAAGCTGACTTTGTTAAATACAGCAAATATCACATCTTCAGAGAACTTATTTTTATGTCTTAACATAAAAATGCAAAAATAATTAGAAACGTGCCTTCCTCAGTGAAAAGGGAGGCAGTATGGTCTATTAAATTTCTATAATCTTAAGCTAACCATTTGTGACTATATGTTGCAGTCCCAATATATAAGCTCTGTTAATATATCACCTTTAAAATTTTTTGTTACTACTCATTTTTATGCTCTCATTAATTATTTATTGAACATAAGCTACACAGGATATGCTTGTAGGTGCTGAGGATATAAAGCCAGTACATTTTTAAAGCAAGGAAGTTTTACATAATGATTAAGTTCTGTAATTACTAAAAGGAAATGTAAACATGATTATAACCCCATTACAATCTATCTCCTTCAGAATTTACAGAAAAGAAAAAGTGATAAAATTTTCAATCAATTAAGAAAAATAAAAAAAACAAAAAGCAAAATATAGTAAGTGACATATGATTTCTAAATAAGCCAAATACAAAAATGCCTGCTTGAAATATATAATGGAATGTTGTGCAAGTTATAATGGCTATAGCTTTTTGTATGGAGAACAGTTAGTGTCAGATATAATTTAAGAACAGGAGGGACATCATATTTTATCTAAGGAGAATATAGAGGAAAATTGAAAAATTAATTTTGACCACTTTAGGGAATGAATTGCAGACCAGCAAACAAACTTAACTGTCGAAATGATTAATACAGTAACTTTATGTCAGATAATTTTAGATGGAGAGGAAAGAGATACTTTGTAAAACAGGAAAGTTCAATTAATTCATTAATGAAGATTCCAAGCATAGTACATAACACCCTCCATTAGAATGTTAACAATAATTTTTTATGAACTCTTTTATGTAAAAAATGGGATTTTTTCATTCTATGCACACAAGTATATATTGGTTATCAAATATGTAACTACTTTACTAATATAAAACCTTAAATTTATTATTATATTTTAACTTTATAATTTATATAAAGGATATCAGTAATTTCCTAACATTCATTTTTTCTGCCTATCCATTTAAATCACTAAATAGAGAAGCCCTCTTTAAATGTGACTGCCTACTTAACACTGACATCTTCCATAGCATAGATAAAATCAAGATATTTTTGATTAGATGAGACCATGTGAAATATATATAGCTGTTTAAGAAGTAAAAATATAACATTAATGAAATGATACAAGTGAAGTTAATTATAGTGACATATGGAACTACTTTATTCATATTGGAAGCATTAGCAATTAGAGAACTGTCAGAGGTAGCATTTTATGAAGAGAAAAATGACAGAAAAAATGGACAGGCATGTATTTAGAACTGGATTAATATGAATATCAAATTATTTTTCAAAATCGTTTGGAATGTGAAAAATCATCAGGACATTAGTTGTGCATGAAATTGAATGTGTTGAGAAATTCAAACATACTATAAGAATTTAAAATATTTTATAATACATTTTTTATTAGAAAATAGTGACAAAAAGCTCACTTAATTTTTGAGAGGTCATGGATTTATCATTACTGTCATAAATTTCAATTACCTATCAGTAAATATATAGGTCACCTTTTTTAAAGACCCCTTTCTATATTTGTATGATGTCGCCTTATTTTCTTTCTTTCTAATTCAAAGTTATTCAGAGTTTAATCATTTTTTGCTTGTCTCTGTGTGTAGAATATAAATTTGTGAGGAAACAAATGCCATTTTTTTCATTCTAATTCAGAGTTATTTCAGAGGTATTCATTTTTTGTTTGTCTCTGTGTGTAGAAAATAAGTTTCATGAAGAAACAAACCCCTTCAGTCTTAGCCTTTGCTGTATCCCTAATGTTTGAAAGTGTACCTGGTTATAACAGGTAATCCATAAATATTTAATGAAATTTTTGTTGAACTTCTTATACCAAATAATGTCAATGTAATATACAGTTAAAATGTAATATTTAATAATTACTAAAGAGCATACTTATTTGATTAGCACATTTTCATATGTCTATGGATTTCTGAATTTCATATATATATATGTAACTATATTGCTGAATTTCTTATTGATTTGCCATTGCTTGTACTTTAGAGCTATACCCTTAATTTTTTCTATCCATTCAAAATATAGTAGCTGAATGTTCTTGGTAGGCTTATCGAAGATCAAATGACAATAGTGGCTGGGTTCATCTCTTGGTTCTCTATTCTATTCCATGTATTACTTCTCTATTTTTGTGCTAGTATCACAGTCCCTATTCAACAAATGGTGCTGGGAGAACTGGCTAGCAACCTGTAAAAGACTGAAACTGGACCCTCACCTTTCGCTACTAAAAAAATTGATTCTTATGTTTAAACTTAAGATATGAAACTTAAAATTACTAGAAGAGAGTGCAGGAAAGATGCTTGCAGAAATAGTCAGGGAAAATATTTTATGAGGAGGATCCCCACCCCTGGCCCCAGCAATTGAAGCAACACCAAAAATATATTACTATGATCTGATCAAACTAAAAAACTTCTGCACAGCCAAGAGCACTGTCAGTAAAACAAACAGACAGCCTTCAGAATGGGAGAAGATTTTTGCAGGTTATGTTTCTGACAAAGGTCAGATAACTAGAATCTACAAAGAAAAACTAATCAATAAGAAAAGAACAAATAACCCTATTTCTTTGTGGGCAAGAGACTTGAACAGAAACTCCACTGGAGATAACAGGCGAATGGCCAAAAAACACATGAAAATATGCTCAACATCTTTAATCATCAGAGAAATGCAAATGAAGACCACTTTGAGATATCACCTAACTCCAATAAGATTAGCCCACATCACAAAATCCCCAAAACCAGAGATGGTGGCGTGGATGTGGAGAGAAGGGAACACTTTTACACTGCTGGTGGAATTGCCAACTAATACAGCCTTCTTGGCAAGAATTTTGGAGAATTCTCAAGGATCTAAAAGGAGACCTGCCGTTCAATTCTGCAATTCCTCTATTAATTATCCACCCTGATGATCAAAAATCTTTTTTTACAACAAAGACATTTGCACCAGAATGTATATTGCAGCTCAATCCATAATTGCCAAGTTATGGAAGAAACCCAAGTGCCCATCAGCCCATGAAGGGATTAATAAACTGTCCTTTATGTGTGCCATGGAATACTATGCAGCCATAAAAAGGTTGGGGACTTTACATCTTTTATGTTTACCTGGATGGAACTGAAACATACTCTTTTTAGTAAAGTAGATACTTAGATACTTTATCTTAAGAATGAAAAAAAAGTGTCCAATGTACTCAATACTATTATAAAACCAATATATAATAACTACCTACACATTCATATGAATGATAAAACACAACTATACTCCAGAAAGGAGAGGCGAAGAGGAAGCCAGGAGGGAAGACGGGAGGGCATTTGGTGGGACCTCACCTGTTGTGCACAATGCAATGATACATTTCAAAACTGTTCAGAGTAGAGTATAAAGATCTGACCACAAAAAAGAAGTGAAGTAATGATTATGTAAACTAGTTTGATGTAAGCATTCTACATTGTATATCGTTAGCACACTGTACCCCATAAATGTACACAGTTATGATTTAATAAAAAAAAAACCAAAAGTGTATACTAGTTGAGTTCTTAGAGGTGAGAATTTAAATGGATTTATTTTATTATGCCTGTGAGAGTTAAAGCTTCAGTTTCATAATGTATCTTTGTTATATTTTAGTTTTTAATTTTTAAATTTATTATTTATCATAACATCATGATGAATTATTTCCCCCTTTTAGTTATGTGCTATTTACTTAATTGCTCACCTTTAGATAAACTCTTGTATATAATATACAGGTTGTTTGTTTCTTTTTTTCTTTTATTAACTCCAGTTGATAACATTATATTTCTTCTTCTGTTTCTGTTTATTTGGTGAGCGAATCACAGATACCACATCATTATATCCATAAATATTTTAGAACACGTGATTTTTTTTCTGGAACAATGTAGACATATTAATGATTGTCCACTACAGTGGTTTTCAACCTTTTATATTTTGTAGTACACTTGAACCTATAGTTTAACTTCTGCAGGGCACTTAAATTATGTCAATAAAAAAAGAGTGAAAAAAGAATATATTTACCGTGTTTTGTACTTCTTTCAAAAGTAATTTAACTAATGGTCTTAAAAAAGTTTTAAGATTTTCTCACAACCCATCAGTATGCTACAGCATACCAATTGAAAATCATGGTCTGGAGTGAGCAAAGAAAACTGATTCGAAAAACAGTCCCATGTGATTTAGGGCAGAACATGATCGCAGGTTGTTAGTGACTCAGCTTACAGTTACTTGAGTAAATTAATGCCTTTTGCGGACAAATTTCTATTTTAAAAAGTCTATACAAATTAAAATATATCAAAGATTTTAAGTATTTTGATCTGGAATACTAATGTGTTACAGTTCAGATTTTTTTCCAGCATCTAAATAAACTATAGTATTGGGCACAGTTTCCCCTGATTTGTCTGTAACTGTTATCATTATTTGTAGAACTCTTTTTTAGAATGTTGTGATTCAATGATGTCATGAAAATGTCTCTTGTTACATTTTCTCAAATATAGAGTGGGGATATGCATTGGAAAATCTTTTCCCAATAGCAAGTAAGTTTTTGTTATTATTATTTATTGTTACAGCTCACAATAGAATTTTTTTCACATATTCCTCTATTACAAATAGACCCAATAATTGGGGATTTGAATTTACTTTTATACTTCCTACATTCCTCAACATTTTTCAGAGCATTAATGTGTTTGTGCTTTTCTTTCTATGAATTCTCTCTTTAGTCTTCATGTTTTTCTTTTATGCCTTAATCAATGCATTGTCTGCAAATTAGTATTTTAAATTTGATAACTTATGCAGTTTCATAATTTTTCTCCTTATTTTGTTAGGACCACTAGTTATCCCTATCATTGTAATTTATTCCTTTCATTTTTGCTTCTTTATAGTCAACATAAAAATTTGTTGTGTGTGAATTTTTATTTATTTTATATTTTCTTCTCTTCTTTGAGGAAATATTTTTTCAATCATCTCTTTTCATTATTTTCTGCATAATAGGTTCCCTTGTTCCTTCCTTGTTGCTTTAGAAGTTTATACAAATTTTCTTACTGTTTCTTTCCTATTTATTGATCTCTGAACATGGCATATGATTTGCTACCAAAATAGTGTGGCATTGTATTGGTTCACCCTGTCGGTTATATCAAATCTCTTATGTCATTCCCCTTTTAGTAACAGCTGGAATTCGATGGTTTCTATTCTTCACTAATTTTTCTAAGCCACCTGATAAGGAATGGATAGAAATTGTTAGCATGAAGCCACATTGGAGGAAATTAGATTATGTCTGCTTTTCTCTTGAAACTTTTATACTGGAAACAAACCAAGCTGAGTCTGGAGTAGGTTATTGTCTGAGTGTAGTGCGTTTTTTTAATAGAGAAGTGGAGTTGGAGTTTTAACTCTTGTTTTCCCTTCAATCCCCACTTACAGCAAAATAGAGCCTAAAACCGTTACCTTGAGAGTCTTGTTTATTGAAGTCTACTTTCCAGTGGCTAAGAATAGTCACTCGTATTTAGCTTCCCACCAAGAATTGCTTCCAGATTTGTTTTTATTACTGGGGGGAGAAAGACTTGATTTCTTGAAAAAAAATTTCTTTAGCATCCCTCACAAATACATCTCCACTTAGAGTGAAGGATCTTGAGAGGGCCTTAAGAATTTTCTGTACTTTTCCCCACCACACACATCTTGTTCTTGATTAATGGAGTTCTGAGTTGATACCTGGTACTCTCATCCACGTTTTCAAGGTGTGTTCTTTCTGCATGCTGTTTCTAAAAAATATGTGGTATGAAGTTAAGGTCATGCATAATTAGAGTGAAAGGTACGTTTTTGTTTCTTTTTGGGGTTCCCTTTATTTCTTCCCTCCAGTGGCTCTCAAAATAACATCTATCTTTGTCCTCATCTTTCCTGGAGGACATGTATTGCTCCTTAAAGTGTGAAATCAGAAAGTTAGTTAATATTTTCCACAAGATAGACAAATATCCCTAAGATTAATTGTTTAATCCTCTGTGTAAATACCTGTATTAGCTTTGGAATATCATGTAACTGGGAAAGGATGAAAAGCCTCTTCTGTGCTGTAATTTCTTAGCATTCCAAGGACTCTGAGATAATGAATATTATATATTCATTTTAGCGTATTCAAACATTCTAGATGCAAAATCACTGCTAGGAAACTTTGTTTCTTATTTTACTGCATTGTGTCTTTTTTTTTTCATTTGAACCCCAAACTTAATTTTAACCTAAATTTTTGCTTTCTTTCTTTCTTTTTTAAATTAAATCATAGCTGTGTACATAAATGCCATCATGTGGTACGATGTGCTGGTTTTATATAAAATTTGAAACATTTTCATCGAACTGGATAACATAGCCTTCATGGCATTTTCTTAGTTATTATGTTCAGACATATTCTGCATTTAGTAAGTTTCACCTGTACCCTTCTAAGATGCACTGTGGGTGTGGACCCACCAATTACCCTCCCTCCACCCTTCCTCCTCCCTCCCCTCCCTTGCCCCTTTCCCCATTGCATTGTGTCTTTGATGAAGTTCATTTAATGTTTGATATCTTCATTGGTTTTGAAGGGCATTTTAATCTCTTTATAAAATATTTTATTTCTCCTTTGAAAAATAACTTATGTTTGGAAAGACACAAACAATACTTATATGTTAACCTTGGCATTTCAGTTAAGGATATAATTGGAAAACATATATCAATAATATTTCTTACTTTTCTTACAGGTTTGATTTCAGTTATTATAAGGTAAACATAACATTCATATATGCAGACAATAGAATTTGTTTCTCCAATTTTCCTTAACTTGGCATGAGTAAATGTTTATAGGAAGGATATAGATAGAAATGTGATAACTGTACACATATTTTTGTATATTATTTAAAGAAGAACAACAGAAGCTGTGAAATGGAAAGTTTAGTATTTCTCTTGGGTGAAAAAAATCAGACAAAGTTATTTCTCTGGTTTACTAATATAATATGAGGGGTATAATTTAATTTTATGTTATTCTGCAGTGTTCTCCTTTTGATAATGGACACATTGCAATGGTCACATGCATCTTATAAAGGCATGAATCTTTGAAGGGGTGCTGGGGGTAGCTCTGATTGAAAGTGCTAAGTGCTTTTCAGATATGAGTATTATCTTCGCTGTAAGGTGTTAATGCTGTGGCTGAGGGTATTACAATTTTATGCTCAAGGTCATACAAAAAGTAGAAAGATTAGAATTATAATTTAATATTTAATACAACACAAGTTGTAGGTAAGAAATTGGGTTTCTGGCCATTTCACTTGAAGGTGTGATAATGTTTATTAGCTTTTAAATGGGAGATAATGACTAATTAATGTATTTTTTTCTAGTTTAATATTGTGTGATTTTCAGGTGGCATTCTTATAGAAATTTTTATTTTTTTTAAAGCATTCCCTTCAAGGATAATCTAATAAAAATAAAATAATTTGCACTTAAATGGTTAATGTTAAAAGGAGCTATTAATTTGACTTTTATTCTTTTGAAATAATGTACAGATAGTTTATAATAATCCTTTTTCACAAATAATAAGACTATTCAGTCCCCACAAATATCTCTTGAAACTCTTCAAACATTGGAATCATTGAACACTTTGATTTTTTAGAATTTATCTGTTTCTATTTGGAAAGATTGATGGGATTTGGAAAATAGTAAATTTATAAACAAGGAAATTTTCATCAGAAATGATGCTACTGCTCAAAATAAGAAAATATTAACACTTGGCACTTTACTTACAAAATGAATAAAGTAAATTTGTGTGTGACATCAACAAAAACACGTGTATATATATATATATACATACACACATGCTCACACATATGCAAACTTCATTTTATTAATCAGTTTCTGGATTTGGAAAATAAGATTGTTAGATTATCTCTTCCTCAAGGTTCATTATTGTGAATTAATACCATGGAGATGTCTCCAGACAAAAGTATGATGTGCTAATACCTAGAAGTTCTACAACCATAACTGAGCTGGTTTTCCAGAGACACAAATTTCGGGTAGAAACTAGACGAGCTTTCTGGAATGTGAACATGAGAGAAATGTGACTATTTCAACTTGGAATTTTCTTTTGCCTACTTATACCTACTTTCATTGTCCCTGCCAAACATTCTTCTCTGCATTTTTCTAATTTTTATGTAACTAGTGGACAACATTACATGCAGCTGTTTAAAATTAATGTGGCCCCATGTGTGAGATCAGATCACAAAGGATGCCAAATTGCTGTGTAGGACAATTTGAAATGCTTGGATGAATTTTGGGTCTTGTAGTATAACAATTACAATTTCATATAGTAATACACATCAGAATAATCTATTGAATAAACTAAGTGCTCAATTTATATGCACTATGATCTCTTACTTTTAATTATTTAAAAGTTCTATCAAACATTTTTATTTAAAAAAAATCTATGTGCTCCATTTTCAAATAGTTTTGAATAAATCGAGTACTAATTATAATGAAGATTGTCTTCTTAGCAGGCAATTTATATTTGTTATATCAAGTATGTATTAAATCAGTTTGGGGGGTATCATATGTATTCTCAGCATTACAGAAAACTAAACATCTAGTCAGAGAGAAAAAAAGAACTGGTTCTGAACAGCTTGTGTTCTTCAAGGCATTAGGTAATGTTCAAAAGAAAGTTATTACTGTACGTAGCAGATTTATTTCAAATATCGTGAAATACCTCCTTAGCCTTGTCAACTGATGACCAGCAGCTTCTCTTCAGCCTTTTCAACTGATGACTGTCGGAATGTGTAGGATACTTCATTGACATTCTCGTTCATCACTGTTGGCCTCCAAGTCCTCCATCCAGCCCCAGAAATGGCTTATGAGACATACAGTGTTAAAGAAGGTCAAGATGTGTGGACTACAGTTACAAGGCATAGTTATAAATTATTGAAAACGTAATTCACCCTGTATGTAATGTGAATATTAACAAGTATTGAGTAGTGTAAACATTTATTTCAAGGTACCCTTGTCCTGGATTTTACAAAATAAATGGGTGGCAACATGAGATACTTAGCAAGTGTTGAAACAGAGTTCCAATATGCACATAGTTCTAAAACCATTATTCTCACACTTTCTGTTCTCTAACACCTTCTCAATAAGGAATTGAGAAAAATGGTCCATTTACTCTCTTTAAAATAAGTTATCTTATAAATGTTATAATTTTAAATTTATACTCAATGTCTTACATTTACTAGTATGTACCAGGAATTTTCTCATAATATTTTATAAATTAAATAAAATTTTGTTGTTAAACTCAAGTATGTCTTTTCTAACACTAGGCATGAATTAAAAGAATCACAATAAAGATCATTCTTTGAAGCAGTTTTGGCCTTGTGATTTCTCCAACATTTATCCTTTTATCCTTCGTGTATGTATTTGTTCTTATTTTGTCCTAGCAAATAATACTTTCTAGGTCTAATTCACACTTGTACAGACAACTCTTCAGTTTGGGCGGCTCCTGTGGCTCAGTGAGTAGGGCGCCGGCCCCATATACCAAAGGTGGCGGGTTCAAGCCCGGCTTCGGCTGAACTGCAAAACAAAAAAATAGCCGGGCGCTGTGGCGGGCGCCTGTAGTCCCAGCTACTCGGTAGGCTGAGGCAAGAGAATCGCTTAAGCCCAAGAGCTGGAGGTTGCTGTGAGCAGTGTGACGCCACAGCTCTCTACCCAGGGCGATAAAGTGAGACTCTGTCTCTACAAAAAAAAAATAAATAAATAAAAAGTAAAAGACTTTGTGGTTATGCCCATGACTAGGATAACGACTTAATGGTTTCTTTATTCATATATCATGAATACTTCCCATAATAACTTTATAAACAAGGCAATATTAATTGCAGTTATAGTAGAATTTTATTTTTGAATATTTACTATGCATTTATCACTGTTCTAACATGTTTATATGACTAATTTCATTTAATTTTCACATCTACCATACTTGGAAACTGAGACCCAGAGAAAATACACTCAGAAAGTCATACAAACACTAAAATTTCAGATTACAAATCAGGGCAGTCTTAAATTCGAGCCGACAATTAAACTACAGTGCTATACCACCTAATAACAATTTTAAAAAATTAAAAATTCAAAACACATTAAAAAGCACACAAAAAACTTGACTGATATTTGTGCCTCCTCTCTAGTAAGGAAGATGTCATTTTATAGCCCCCCCACCCAAGATCTCTCTTCTGGTCTCGCTGTTGTCTCTCCTTTTGGGGAGCTGATACTAAAAACTTAATCTATTGAAGTGGTTCTGTGCTGTGAGCAATTTTGTCACCCAGAAGCATTTATAAATTTCTCAGGTTTGATTGCCCCTGTGGGAAAATGTATTCTACTGTCATGTAATGGGTAGAACCAGAGATGCTATTAAACCTTCTACAGTGCACAGAAGAGCCCCCACAATGAGAGTTCTCGTCTACCCCATTTAGTTCTCCTTTTTTTCCTCCCCAGAAGTCACTCCTATCAGGAAGGTGGAATACCTCAACTTGCTGGAAGTTTTCACACTTTTATTATGAACAAATGCACCAAAGCATAGTTTAGGCATTTGTATTTTACATAAATTATGTCATATAGTTTTTTTCCTTATAACTAGAGGGTTTTTTAACTTAATATTGAAATTCACTTACAATGAAAAGTCTATTTGTTACAGCTGTATAAATGGCTTTTAATACTTTACATATGAGTCAACTGCTTTTTATTCTTATGTTTCTATTCTAGATTCTACAAACCAAAAATAGTTTCCCCGAGCCTTATTTTTCTATTTTTTAAATATTTGTGGACATGTAATAGTTATAAATATTTACAGGGTACAATGTTATATTTTGATACAAGCAATGTATAATGGCAAAATCAGGGAATTGAGATCAAGAGCAAATATTTATCATTTCTTTGTGTTGGGAACATTCCAAATACTTCTACTATTTTGAAATATACAACAAATTATAAAATGCAATTGTCCTATTATGCCGCAAAACACTCTTCTTTCAGCTGTATTTTTATATCCATTACCCACCCCCTTATCCTCCCCTCTCTTCCTCCTTACCCATCCAGCCTTTTGTAAAACCACCATTCTACTCCGTGCCTCCATGAGATTAATTTTTCTAGCCACCACATATAAGCGTGAATATGTGACATTTGTCTTTTTCTACTGGCTTATTTCATGTAACATAATGTCCCCCAGTTCCATCCATGTAACTCAAAATTGTAGGATCCAATTTTTGTGGATAAATTTTCCAATTTCTTTACCGCATTTTCTTTATTCATTCTTTGATGGACACTTACTTTGATTCTACAGATGTGCTATTGTGAATAATGTTACAATAAACACAGGAGTGTAGATATCTCTTCTTGATACTAATTTTCCTTCTTGTGGACATGTTCCAAACAGTGGTATTGCTGGGTCATATGATACTTCTGTTGTTAGTCTTTTTGAGAAACCTCTGTACAGTTTTCCACAGTGGCTGTACTAATTTACATTCCCTCCCACAATATTCCTGAGTTTCACCTTGAGCTTTTCATATTTCATAAAAATTCTATTGGGATGTGGAGGGATTTGTACCTAATTTATAGTTTTAATAGTACATTGCTGTCTTTAATAATATTCCATGTAATAATTGAATGATTTATCAACTTCTGCATATCATTCTTTTTTTTAATTGAATCATAGCTGTGTACATTAGTTCAACCATGGGGTACAGTGTGGGGGCTTCACATGCAATCTGAGATATTTTATCAACCTGATTGACATACCATTCATGATATTTTTTCATTTACTATATGAAAACAT
>CAUYON010135053.1:0-16841 GCA_963573935.1 Arctocebus calabarensis | reverse complement strand
TTCTTTCTTTCTTTCTTTCTTTCTTTCTTTCTTTCTTTCTTTCTTTCTTTCTTTCTTTCTTTCTTTCTTTCTTTCTTTCTTTCTTTCTTTCTTTCTTTCTTCCTTTCTTTTCTTTCATTATTTTTCATGAAACAGACTCTCACTATGTTGCATAGGCTGGAGTGTCATGACATCAGCCTATCCCACAGCAATATTCAACCCTTGGATTGAAGGAATTTTCCTGCCTCAGCCTCTGGAGTACCTAGAACTAAAGGCAAGGGCCACAACTCTTGAAAACCTGTAATTTAGTGCAAATGTGTGATCGCAGCTGAGGGTATCTTGCTGTTGCTCAACCTTGTCTCCAAACACTGAGAACAGTGGATCAGCCCACCTTGGCCTCCCAGAGCAATTCAATATTGTAGTCATGTGTGCCCTAAGTCATTTAGCTGTGCTTAAGTTATGATATTATCAGGGCATTTCAGGAGTGTCCAATCCTCAGGCCCTGGTGACATATGGGGAATTCCAACTCTTGGGATGAAGTGTTCCTCTGGATTCAGCCTCTGGAGTAGCTAGAACTAAAGACAAGGAACACAACCCTTGACAACCTTTTCTATCTTAGTACAAACGGGGTGTGTGATCAGGGCTGAGGTTATCTTGCTGTTGCTCAGCCTTATCTTCAACCCCTGCACTCAGGGATGGAGCCCAACATGGCCTCTCAGAGCCAGCAAATATTATACTCATGTCTAGGAAAAGTCATTGAACTCTACTTAAGGAGATTTGAAGGGCTTTAAGGAGTGTCTAATCCTCAGGACCTGGTGACACATAGGGATTATGTCAGGACTATTTTTCATATTTGTGGTAGGAAGATATCACCACAGTTATGCCAACATCTCTTATTTGCTTATCAGGTTTCATTAGTGACTGTGTATTTAATGTGTGGCCAAAATATTCTTGTACTTCCTATGTAGCCAAGAAGTCTGAAGTTTAGACAAACCTGGTTCAGAGGTCAGGAATGCTAGTACTTTCCAGATAGGCTGATATTTCCTCAGATCAGAATAAGTAACTGTGGGTGTAGAGTACACTACTGGACACATTGCCTAACCAGATATCAAGAAAGGACCTTCAGTAGGACACCTACAGTTTAAAACAACCCTATTCTATAGAAAGAATTAAAATCTCATGAAAAGTAGAGCTGAAAATTGTGTGATGTACCTCTCTGGTCCCTGAAATCACTGCCTCATCTTTGTGGTTGGGTTCTTATTGTGTAACATCCCAGGGCAGCACTAGGTAGAAACCATACTCTTCCACTTGCTTACAAATCCAGGATGTGAAAAGGAAATGAAGGGTTGTTGAATCCCTTGGCTGGATATCCAAACAAACTTTTGGAAGCAGGAATTCAGTGTGGAGAACAGAACCCCACTGTTTTGTAACCGTTTTAACCCCATGACAAACCCAAATAGCCAGTAAACATAACTAGTAGGAATAATGTTAAGGATAAACATAGTAACCCAGGGCAACATTCATTGTGATGTCATCCACATTGACCTTGTAGCAACTTCATCTTGTAATGTCCTGGGATCCAGGCTTCTGGTCAAAATAGTGCATGGCCTTTTATGCTCACTTCACCTGGTATCCCTGAAGGGTTAAAACCAGGACACTTCTTAGCCCTCCATCCACAGACAGAGAAGTGATCTCCCATTTATGCATTATTGACTCTATTGACAGTTGAGATTCCTAGCACTAGGATGACACAATTGAGATTTTGTACAGCAGTGTAACTCAAGCTGCACCACGGCTGACAAAAATACCTGGAATAACTTAAGTAGGATGCTCTTTATTTTATCCTTGAGACATAGTTTTACACTGTCACCCTCAGAAGAGTGTTCTGGCATCACAGCTCGGGGCAAGATCCTACTCCTGGACATAAAAGATTTCATTCCCTCAGCCTCCCGAGTAACTGTAACTACAGGTGTCCTACACAACATCAGGATATTCTTGCAGTTTGGCCAGGGCCAGGTTCAAACTCACCACCCTCTATATATGGGTTCAGTTCCCTACCCACTGAGCCACAGGTAACACATGTGGGATGTTATATGAAGGACCCTTTTGACACCTACCCCAAAACATCCATTTGAGAGAAGTTTACAAATTTACTATGCCTGGATACAGCCTCAATTTGATCATAAATTGACAGGTTCAGTTTACTACTATATCCTATCAACTTACCTAACATGATGTTTTTGTTATTTTAACCAATACCCTAACCTCTGACAAGCGCAAACAAGTGTGGGAAAGGGCGAGAGAGGCAGCAGATCAATTTCATATATAAAAAAATAAACATCCTACAGGTAACACCATGGTCCCTAACTCCCTGCTAAATTAAAATTATAATAATAATGTGGGAAGAAAAAGTAAAGACATTTTTATTACCTGCATTCTTTACGGACTTAGAGCTTCTGCCTAAAAGGTTATCAATTATGATAAATTATGGAAAGTCATACAAAAGTCATACAAAATAAGTCTAAAAATCCCTCAACTTTCCTCCAAAGACTTACCGAGGTTTTTATTAAGTATACTAATTTAAATCCTAAAATAATAGATGGGAAAAACGTTCTCATGACTAATTTCTTTAACCAAAGTTACCCCGACATCAAACTTAAGCTAAAGCACTTGGAGCATGGACCCCTGACACCACAGGACGTAATCTTAGATACAACCTTTAAAATTTTCATGGGATGTGATAATGTTTTCTGAAGGGAAAATAAAAAATCTCAAACCCCAAATTATCGAATACTAGTTCAAAGCATTACAAAGAGTGTCACTAAGTCCATCATTCCTAACCTGCCTAAGTAAGTCATGAGGAGCCAAAACCTACTTCATAACTCAACCACCTGGACCATGCTACAAATGCAGTGAAGAAGACCAGGGGATATGACATTTCCCTAATCCTAGGCCCCCACCAGGGCCATGTCTTGTCTGCAAAAAAAAAAGGGCCATCAGAAGGCTGACTGCCCCTTGGCCCAGAGAAGAAATGGGACCAGCCAACCTGTGGCACCTACAGCAGAGTTACTGGAGCTTACCTCTTCTGAAGACTAATGAGACTCTGGCTTCTCTCACCCAACTAAGATCACCTCTGTGGAGCCAAGAGTAACCATGTTGGTTGCAGGTAGGATTATTGCCTTCCCATTAGACACAGGATATAACTTGTCAACTCTTAAAAAGTTCAGTGGTCCTGCCTCCCTGTCACCCACCTCTGTTGTCAGGGTATAGGGTTTTTCCCACCGTTCACATCAAACTCCTTTTTTACACTGCATGATTGGCAATTTCTCATTTATACATTCCTTTTTAGTATTACCTTTCTGTCCAATTCCCCTCCTGAGACATGACATACTTTCCAACTTAGATACCATTCTCACTTTTGATTTTAAATTAATAGATGCTGACCCATCTCCTTCTGCCTCACTCTGCCTTGCCCTTTCCCAAGCCATTAAAGACCCATAACCCTAGCCCATTCCACCAGAGTGAGTAAATACTAAAGTTTGGGATACTAAAACCCCATCAATTGCCTCCTGCTCTCCCATTCTTGTTAACCTACACCCTAATTTCCAAAACCTATTCACCTTCACATAGATTGATCCTACTTCTCAGACTTTTTCCCAACTTACTTGGACTATACTCCTCCAGGAATTTCGTAACAGTCCCTACTTACTTATCCAAACATTATCATGAGAACTCCAGTCCTATAGTCCCTCTCCTTCAAACTTAATTCAGTATATCACTGACCTACTCTACAGTCCCACCTTACAAACCTCTAAACATCACACCTGTTCCCTCCTTAATTTCCTTACTAATAAGAGATAGAGTCTTCCCTCAAACATTCAATTATTCCAACAGAAAGTCATCTTAGTGTCCTTTTGTCCCCAGACTTTAAAGCTATTACCATAAACAGAAAAATCCTTCTTTATGGCTTTCCTCTACCCACCACAAAACAAAAACTCCTCTCCTTTTTACAATTAACAGGATATCTCAAAACATAAGTTCCCAACTTTTCTCTCCTAACTACTCCTTTATATAATACTACTCAAGGTGACACTCATGAGCCTCTCCTAACCTCCATTTCCTCCTTTATGTCACAGAAAACTGTGAGTTTGCTCTCAATGTGCTTGGACATCAGATAGGTCCCACTTTTGCTCCATCTCTCAACACAGTTAGATCACACTGTTTGAAGTTGGGCCCCTTGTCTCAAGGCAAAAGCAGTTGTAGGTATTCTAATACAAGAATCAAAAAAACTCACTTTTGGTTTCCCTACTACTGTCTTATCCCCTCATTCTCTATCTGATTTTTTAACATAAAAAAAATCATTAAAACTCTGGCACCATGCCACATTCTTAACCTTCAAACACTCTCTTTTCTAACCCATAATTATCTTTTAACACATGACCCACACTAAATCCTGCATTCCTCTTCCCTATACCCTCTATCTCATCACCCACTCATGATTACCTTAAAACACTGAACACTCTTCTCCTTTGCCTCTCCAAAATACAAGAAGTACTGTGCAGTACATACACCTACTCTCCAACATTCATCTCCTGACACCTCCTCTCACCTCCTACTTATTTCTGTTCCTATTACTGCTACAGTAAAGAAAACAAACCAACCTCCCACTTGTGACCTCCTAATCTATCTCCACAAGTTGTTTCACCCCAACTCTCAGACTTTACTACAATTTTTCAAAGCTTTCTTTCCTCTCTCACATTGATTCAGAGTTTCTGAATCAATTTACATCATTCTGTGAAGTCTGTCAATTCTCCAACCCACAAACAAAGTCTCGCCTCTCACACTTTCCAACTCACCAGGCTAGATAACTTCTTTCTAAAACAGATTGACAACTTAATTTCACACACATGCCTAAAGTCAAACATTATAAATGCCTCTTAATATTAGTAAATACCTACTCAAGTTGAATTAAAGCCTTTCCTACTACAAACGAGAGGGCTACCACTATTACCTCTATCATACTCAAAGACGTTAGTCCTCGCTTTGAAATCCCCTATTCCTTACAGTCTGACAATGGACCTGAATTCACCTCCACCATTTCTCAAACTTTAACCAAAGCCTTAAGTATACCATGACACTTCAATTCTCCTTTCCATCCTCAATATTCAGGAAAACTTGAAAAATCTAACAGATTCCTAAAATCTACCTTAACCAAACTTTCACTCAAACTTCACTTAGACTGAATCGCTCTTCTACTTACAGCAATTCTACACCTACAATCCCTGCCAAAGAAACCCCACAACCTCTCTACTTTTAAGTTGATTTTTTTTCTTTGTTAATGAATCTGAATTCATCACTAACAAAGTTCGATTACTCAAAAAGCCTCAAACTAAAAAACAAAAACAAACAAACAAAAAAAAACACCATGAATCAGAATTACAGTCATAAGACTTCAAAACCCACTCTGGGTTACACTTCTACCCTTCTTCACACCTATAATTGTCATCCTTGGGATAATGGCTTTGACTCCATGCATAACTCATTTTAATCAAACTCAACTGTCAAAGTTGTCTCAACAGGTAACTACTCAGTTGGTGCTCCAACCTACAACAACAACAACAAAAACCCTGTTCTTTTGTTGTAACTGACTGGGCAAGAAGACCCCTAAAGGCCTCTGTTTCAGCCTGAGTCCCCATCTGTCTCAAACTCCCCGGCTTTTGGTTTAATTCTGAGAACAGGTTTCTGACAAGGAAGTTCTCTGAGGTCCCTGACTCCCTAG
Organism: Arctocebus calabarensis; assembly: GCA_963573935.1. NCBI lineage: Eukaryota > Metazoa > Chordata > Mammalia > Primates > Lorisidae > Arctocebus > Arctocebus calabarensis. Next base: position 11,083 of record CAUYON010135053.1, on the reverse strand, counting down.
CAATGTCTAAACTCAATGATGAGAAACTACTTACCTCAACCTCCCTAGCCAGCTAAACAATGGTAAAAACTCACTCAAGCAGAGATTCCCAGGAAACTTAGTTTCCCAGGTACTGGGCTTTCCACGTTGTCCCCATGGTTACTGAGTTACCCCCCCCCCGAGCCGCCAACAGCTACCCCCTGAGCCAACTACCTGACTGTGACTCCACCTTGTAATCCGCCTTTTTTGCTTTTGTACATGCTTACTTTGTCACATCAGTACAAAAAGGGTATAAAAGGCTGCCTGCATTTCTCTTAGGAGCCGTTTGCCTTTTGGGGGCAGTGGTCCGTCTGTGCAGATGTAACGACTTGATTTGGCCGTTTTCCCTTTGGGGCAGCGGTTGATCTATACAGATGTAATAAATGACCACCTGATTTGGGCCGTCTGCCTTTTTTCAGCGTCCCCCCTGTACAGGAGTAAATAAAATCATCTCTGATTTGTAACCAAAGTGGGGGTCTGTATATTTATGGGTGGCCTCAGTTACAACACTTTGAGAATGGACTACACTCTATTCCAGGCCATGAAACTCTCCTGAACACCACTTCTAAACAGCCACCAATAAAAGAACAGTCTGAAAGAGAAAACTTACATATTCCCAACAAAAAAGAATCATAATCACTCTAGTTGGCCAATTAAAACTATGCACCCCTCTCAGCAAGAAGAAGCTACAGAAGAGAGAAATTGACGTCCCCTTTCCCAAGGTCAACCCTCTAATTTTAATATATCAAGAAGGGAGGAATGTTAAGTAATCACTTTAAAAAAGCCCCTCCTTTCCAAGCACAGGGAGTTGCCTACTAAATATCACCTTATCTCCCAGTCTCAAAACTTACCTCATCTCCTTGTCCCAATTACCCGCTGAAAATTTTAATCTTATGGCCTGCCCCTAATGGCTCTTCCTGCCAGAGCAGTAACTCCTTATTGGCTATTCTACTATCCCATCACCTTCCCTAACCAAACCTATATAAGGGTGTGCTTTTCTTTTAACTCTCTCTCTCCTCTCTCCCCCATTCTCCCCACCTCTCTTTCCATCTCTCTCTTTTCTCTCTCCCCCTCTCTTCTCCATTTCTCTCACCCTCTCCCTCTCTCTCTCCTTCTCTCTTTCACATCTCTCTCTCTCTCTCTCTCTCCTCCCTGGTGATGCTCTGCAGTGTCCCTCACCAATAAAGACCTTTCATACAATCCTTGGTGGTCTTTGACATCTCTGCAGGTCAAGTGCTGTCCTTTCACTGATTCCCTGAGCTCCAACGCTCTATGGAGTCAGAAGGGCCAACACAGCAAATGAATTATTCTGGGAAGGTTGATGCCAATTTTCCCACACTGCACCTTGGTCACACCCAGTCACTGGTAACCCTGCCCCAGTTCCTTCCAATGAGCAGATGATAGATGGGTTGGTGACTGTGTGAGTCACAAGGAGATCTATGTCTCCATGGACAGGGTGCTGCAATCAGCCACCAGCCAGCAGGGAAAACTGAAGCCTGACAAACTCGGGTGCTTAATGGAAGCTGAGGAATTTAACTCTGTTCCAGTCCCACCCCAGATTGAAGCTGCTCCCACTTATATTCTTGAAGAATTGACATTTCTGTTCCAGCTATACTCCCCTGAGGGCCAGGCGCTGTTTGAGTTCACAGAAATGGTGACTCAGCCACAATCTGTGTCACTGCCACTGTGCCAGTTGGCCTGGCGTCTCAGGTTCTGCTGCACTCTGTGTTGGGGCAGGCATGGTTAGAGCGCACAGAAAGCTATCAGTTTCTGCCCCTCCCTGGGTTAGTGCTGCTGCCATGCATGATTTTGTCCCCACTACTGTCTCCTCGGGTTAAGTGGCATCTTGGTCTCACAAAGGCAGGAATTCTGACTCAGCCCTGCCATGTGCGTATGCCTCGTCTGTGGGTGCTTGGATTCTATTCACCCTCACTGCAGTGCCCCGCCCAAGAATGTCCTGCCTCAGGCATACCCTTTGCTCATAAGGTCTGCATTTCCATCCTAGATCTGTTCTGCCAGTGGCTTCCACAAGAGTAGAGGCCAGGCTCCCTCTGGTTTCTAAGAGAGGGGGAAGTGTTTCTTCAAATTATCCCCAGGGGTATGAGCCCTATTGTTCCTGCCACTGCTGCTGCTGCACTGTGCCACACTGTGCCACACAAGGGAACTGCTTCACACTCTTCCTTATGGCTTCCTTGCTTCACAGTTCATGACCCGCACCTGTGCCACAAAAATGGCATACACCTGGACCAGCCCAAGTTCCAACCTCACCTCTTGAGAAAATTCCCAAGCCTGGACTCCATGGGTGACAGGCTACCAGACCCTGGAGTCAGAATGGAGGGAGTGTTGTGAGTTCAAAATTTTGTGTAGAATCTATGCTGAGTTTCATGCCTGGAGAGAGAGTACTATGGCACACTAGTGAGGACTCTCTGAGGAAGGTGTCCTGGAATTTAGAGGTTCTCTCTCATGGGATAAAATACAAATAGACCTTAACTCCACTTAATTGTTTATAGAAAGTATAGTATGAGAAATTCTTATGGGTTAGAGGACTCCTGTACAATTGGTGATGGATTCTCTATACATTGTTTCCTTGGGGTGGCAGTTCACCTCAGCAGGGTAGATGTGCACTCTTCAACCTTCTCTCTTGGTTCAGTCCCAAATCACCAGCTTGCTGAAATTCTGTTCTTTAACTTCCCTTTTGGATGGGACCCTCTGTGGAAAGCTGGCTCCAGTCAGCCATCTTGACTAGTCCTCCCTTTTTCCCTTATCATAATGATTTGAGGTTCATTTTTATTTTAAATAAACATGCCATTCATTCATTTTTATTGTTGAAAAATATTCATTGTGTGAATATAGCAAATTATATGTATCCAATTATCTGTAAATACCATTAGTAGTCCTGAAGACTTTCCCTTCTAATGTAAGATTTTTTAAATATTTTATCAACAAGTTATGTGGCCTCTGTAAAATTCTTTTCTCTATCTGATGAGGTCACCATATAATTTTTCCTATTGATTCTATTAATGTAGTGTGTTTATTTTCATGTTTTTATTAATCATATATACATAGATCATGAATACATTTATGCCTTTGTGGAATTCAATGTGTTGATTATTTCTACAAATTGGATTGTTTACATCATACTAATTAATATAGATTTTACTTCATTTATTAATCACATTGGTAAGACATTTGTGTTCAATACTTGATAGATTTGACTTGTATCCTTGCAATATGCTTGGTAGGTGAGGTCAAATAATTGATTTACCCATATTGAGATAAACTAGAAATCTTGGTAATAAATACCATATGTGAAACTTGTATAAACTATTTCATATGCTACCAGACTTTTCCTGCATCTATACAGTATGTCTGTTATAGATTTGACCCTGCATTTCCCCTTTGCCCCCCAAATATACAATGTTTGGGTAGCTCCTGTGGCTCAGTGGGTAGGGCACTGGCCCCATATACAGAGGGTGGCAGATTCAAATGAGGCTCTGGCCAAACTGCAACAAAAATATATAGCTGGGCCTTGTGGTGAGCAACTGTAGTCTCTGCTTCTTGGGAGGCTGAGGGAAGAGAGTACCCTAAGCCGAGGAGTTGGAGTTGTCTGTGAGCTGTGTGATGGCATGGGACTCTACTGAGGGCAATAAAGTGAGACAAAACAAAATACATTGGTACCATCATAGCTTAAGGCAATGTAAGCTGTTAACCTCAAGTGAGCCTACTGAGTTTGTGCTTCTCAGCAGCTGTGAGTACAGACCCATGCCATCATTGCTGGGGAAGTATTGCACCTATTTCTTTGACAAGTGGGGTCTTACTATATTGCTCACTGTAGTTTGAATCCCCATAGCTTCCAGTGATCTTTTTGCCTCAACCTCTGAAATTGCTGGTATTATACAAGTGAGCAATGGTACTCATCCATGCTTATGTTTTGGTGAAGGTATTTCTCTATTTTCCTCATATATAACAGCACCCAGATTAAAAAAATAACAACTCTATTCATATGTAATTTACACATTCCAAAATTTACCCATTTTAAGTATAGATTTCAAGACTACACATTCAGGGCTCACTTGTATACTTTATTTGTTACTAGAGAAGTTTCCCTTAAGGTTAAGAAGAGAGAGCTAGAGGAAAGACTGCATGAAAGAAATAAAAGAATGGAGGAAAGCAGCCAATGAGAGAGAAATTTGGATGAAGGGAGCATAAACTGATGGATAGACACAGGGAGAGAGGGGGGGAAACAAAGAAAGAGAAAATGACCAAACTTGGTGGCTCACATGTATAATCCTAGCCCTCTGGCATGCTAAGATGAGTAGAGTTAATGAATGAGATAGTGCTGAGAATGGACAGAGCACATTACAGATCCTATCTCTATTAAAAAGTGAACAACTATCTAGGTTTTTTGACAGGCACCTGTAGTCCTAGCCACATGGGAGTCTCAGGTCAAAGGATTGCCTTAATCCTGGAATTTGAGGTTGCTATGTTCTAGGTAGAGGCAACAAAAGAGTAGCCAGGGCCACATATGCAAACTGTATCTCAAAACCACCCATTCACAGACAAACCAACAAACCAAACAACAACCACATTCATCATCTGAAAAATCTAGAATTACCTTGATGGTTCAAGCACAATAGATATGATTAAGACATGTGAAGCTATAAACAAATTGAGGCTTTGGACAGGGATAGTACATTTATAAGCTTCTATGAAATGGATATTTTGATGTAGACATCAAACAGGTCCTTAAAATAGCATGTCAGAGGGCTAGGATTATACATGTGAGCCACCAAATTTGGTCATTTTCTCTTTCTTTGTTTCCCCCCCCCATCTCCCTGTGTCCATCCATCCAAGACCATTGCCTGTTGCTCACTGTGCAGGGCGCTGGCCCCACATAATGAGGGTGGTGTGTTTGAACCCTGCTATGACCATACTGCAACAACAAATATCTGGGTGTTGTACAAGGCACCTATATTCCCAACTACTTGGGAGGATGAGGTAAAGGTATCACCTAAGCTCAGAACTAGGAGTTTGCTGTGAGCTGTGATGCCACAGCACTCTACCAATTTTGAAAAAGTGAAATTCTGTCTCAAGGAAAAGAAAACAAAGAACAAATAGTGTCCTACTTAAGTAATTCTATGAAGTTATGGCAGCTCTGATGCAGCTTGAGTCACACTGCTCTACAAAATGTCAACTGTTGGGTCAGCCTAGTGCTGGGAATCCCAACGGTCAATAGAATGAATAAGGCACAAATGGGAGATCATGGCTCTGTCTGTGGATGGAGGGCTAAGCGACCTGGTTCAAACACTTAAGCGACACCACCTGAAGTGAGCAGAAAAGGCCACTTTTATCTTTGATCAGAATCCTGCATCCCAGGACATTACAGAATGAAGTCACTACATGGTCACTATGGATAACATCACAATGGGTATTGCCTTGCATCATCATCTTTAAGTTTATCCTTATTTCTGCTAAGGATGTGGAGTGGTTGTCTCCTTTTGTCATTGGGTTAAACTGTTACAGTAGAGTAGGGTTCCATTCTTCACACACAATTCCTGCTTCCAAAATTTTGTTTTTATATCTGGACGAGGGATTGAACAACACTTCCTTTCTTTTCACGTCCTGGTTGTGTTAGCAAGTGGAAGAGTATGCTTTATACCTAGTGCTGCCATGGGATGTTATGGAACATGAACCAAAGCCCAAAGATCATACAGTGATTTCACAAGACCTAACAGGTACATCACACAACTCTCAGTCCTACTTTTCCTGAGATTTTATTTTGTTCTCTACAATAGCTTTGTTTCCGGTGGTAGGTGTCCCACTGAAGGTTCTCTCTTGAAATCTAGTTAGGTTATGCATCCTGTAGTGTACTCCATTCCTACAGTTATTTATTCTGATCATGGGAAACATCAGCCTATCTGGAACTTTCCAACATTCGTGACCTCAAGGCCAGGTGTCCAAAATTTTGGTTTCTTGGCCTCATAGGAATTAAAAGAGTTATGTTGGGCCCCATGTTCAATACTCAATCACTAATGAAACCTGATAAGCAAAAAGGAGAAGTGCGCAAAACTGTGGTGGTATCTTCCACCACAGATATACAAAACAGTCCTGACATAATCCCTATGAGTCACTGGGGCTTGAGGATTGGACACTCCTCAAAGCCTCTGATAAATTCATTTTGTAAGTAGAGATCAATGATTTTTCCATGCATGACTACATTATTTGGTTTCCCTGGGAGGCCAAGGTGGGATTACCCATAAGCTCTCAGGTTGGAGACAATGCTGAGCACCTGCAAGATACCCTCAGCCCTAATCACAAACCCTATTTGTACTCAAATATAAAAGGTTCTCAAGGGTTGTGTCCCATGCCTTTAGTTCCAGCTATTACAGAGGCTAAAGCAGGAGAATTTCTTCAACTAAAGAGTTATATGTTGGTGTTGGCTAGTCTGTTGGTGATCTCTAGTCTGGACAACAGAATGAGTGTCTGTCTAATGAATAATAATGAAAGAAATAAAGAAAGAATGAAGGAGAGTTAAAGAAAGAAAGAGAAAAATGTTTTCACATAGTAAATGAGAAAATCTCATGAATGTTATGCCAATAAGGTTGATGAAAATATCTCAAATTGTATGTGAAGCCTGCACATGGTACTCCATGATTGAATTAATGTACACAGCTATGATTCAATTTAAAAAAAGGAAAAATCAAAATACAAACCTGGAAAAAAAAATCCCATCAATGAGCAACCAAAAAAAAAAAAAAAAAAAGAAAAGAAAAAAGAAAGAAAGAAAAGAAAGAAAGAGAGTGAGAGGGAGGGATAAAGGGAGAGTGGGAGGGAGGAAGGAAGGAAGGAAGGCAGGAAGCAGAAAGGAAGAAAGAAAGAAAGAGAAAGAAAGGAAGGAAGGAAGGAAGGAAGGAAGGAAGGAAGGAAGGAAGGAAGGAAGGAAGAAAAAGAAAGTGCGAGAGAGAGCAAAAGTGAGAGAGAGAGAAAGGAAGGAAGGAAGGAAGGAAGGAAGGAAGGAAGGAAAGAAGAAAGAAAGAAAGAAAGAAAGAAAGAAAGAAAGAAAGAAAGAAAGAAAGAAAGAAAGAAAGAAAGAAAGAAAGAAAGAAAGAAAGAAAGAAAGAAAAGGAAGGAAGGAAGGAAGGAAGGAAGGAAGGAAGGAAGGAAGGAAGGAAGGGGAAGGAAGGAAGGAAGGAAGGAAGGAAGGAAGGAAGGAAGGAAGGAAGGAAGGAAGGAAGGAAGGAAGGAAAAGAAAGAAAGAAAGAAAATATGGTAAGAATAAGAAGGCTTACATATCCCAGAGCAAGACAACCAGTAAACTAAAATTATGGCATGGAATTTTCCAGATGTTAAATACAGAATGTCCTTATTTTGTTCATAGATTATCTGTACCCAAATGCAGTTCTCCAAATGTGCTCTATAAATTTAACACAACAGTGGATTCAGGGTGGTGCACACCAGCTCTACCACTTGTTTTCCTCATGCTCTGCAGAGTAAGCACCTTCTACCTCGTGGACTCCATAGGGTTTGGGGGAGGGTAGAGGAAGGTAAGGAGGGGACAGTTAGGGAAATTGTGAGAATATCTCAGAGAGCCTCTCCTTAGCCCATGGAGCCATGTCAACAGACTTGGGAGTTTCTGCTCTTATTTCACAGGTGAAGAAACTGAGGTGAGGTGACACGCACATCAGGCAGGTAAAATTGGAAAACCATCCTTGCCCTGCAGAGAATTTTCTGTTAAAATCCTTTGGGTCTCTTAGTGTCCCAGAGGGAGATGGGCACATACATCCAGAAATCCTGGTGGTCTATTCTGGACCTGCAGGTCACGTCCCCCAACACCAATATGTCCTGGGCTGCCCCAAGTACCAGTCCCAGACTCCTGCACTTTCTCCCCAACTCCTGCATGGCATCTGGGCCACCCACAGCCCCGCCCACTTCTCCATGATGCCCCGCCCCCTGTGCCGTCATGGCCCATAGGTCCCGCCCTATACGTCATACGTCACTACGTGCACACACGCTTCTTCCTGCTTCCCGCCTTGCCCCTCTTCCAACTGAAATTCCACCAGAGAAAAACTTCCGAGGTCTTGAGTTCCTTCCGGTCTGTGTGCACGCGGCACCCTTATAACGGTTAACGAGAACAGCCAGCCGCCATACCCGCCGCTCGTCCTGTCAGAGCAGCCACGAGATTCTAGATCCTCCGCCGCTGTCGAAGCCCCAGCGACACCAGAGACCTCCAGAGGTACGAGATTGGGAAGCAGGCATAGGCAGCAGATTTCTTGTCCCCAGTTATGCCGGGGGCAAGCTCCGAGAGCCCATGAACCAGGGCTGTGGAGGAGAGCGTCCTCTCAGAACCCAGACCCAGCGCTAATCGGCTGGAAGTGAGGGGCTTGAGGAGACAGCAGTTAGCGGCTGGGTGACAGGGAGAGTGGGAGTCCTTCATGAGTGTGGGGGAGCAAGAATAAGGACCCAGGTCAGTTGTTTAAGAACATGTTGCCTCAGGCGGCGCCAGTATGTCAGTTGGTAGGGCGCCTGCCACATACACAGAGGCTGGAGGATCGGAACCCAGCCGGGATAGCTAAACCAACGAGAAAAAGAAAATGGCTGGGCGTTGTAACGGTCACCTGTAGTCCCAGCTACTTGGGAGGCTGAGGCAAGAGAATCACTTAAGGCCAAGAGGTTTTTGTTTTTGTTTTTGTTTTTGTTTTTGTTTTTGTTGTAGATACAGAGTCTCACTTTATCTCCCTCAGTAGAGTACCGTGGCGTCACAGCAACCTCCAACTACAGGTGCCGCCCACAATTGCTGGTTACTTTTTGTTCTTGTTGTTGCAGTTTGACCAGGGTGGGCTGGAACCTGCCACCCTTGGTGTATGGGGCCAGTGCCCTACCCACTGAGCCACAGGCGCCACCCTAAGCCCAGGAGTTTGAGGTTCCTGTGAGCTGTGATGCTACAGCACTCTACCGAGGGCTATAACTTAAACCTCTGTCTCAAGAAAAAAAAGGAACATGTTGCCTCATTATGCTGGCACAGCAATTTTAGCTGCTTTGGACACTACCTGTCCCCTGGGCAGTTTGGATGAGAGGACTTTGTCCAGAGGGCTATTTCTTCTTTCCATCCCAATCACTGCATGAGAGGTCTTTTTCCCGTCCTGTGGGCACCATACCGGGGTTACGCGGCCTCTCAGGGCCCAGGCAATTGGCCCTGCCCCCCATCGTGGGCAGGCAGCCTGAGCCCGTGCCCTCTCACCCTTGGACACACCCAGGATGGGAACCAATGCTTCTCACAGCAGGTCTGGCTTCATGGCCTGGGGAGTGGAGGGTGGACACTGCCTCAAATGATGGGACCGGGCTGCAGTGATCCTGGGTCTCCCACATTTATCCTGGGAGCTACAGCCCTACATGACCGTGATTAAGGGTTTTTGTCAACAGGACCACCGGGGGACCACCCAGGTCTGAGAGGACCAACGTCCATAGATGGAAGACTGGAACCCCAGCAGATGAATCAGCACCAGGGGTGAGAAAACAAAACACCAAAAACAGTGAGTCTGCACCTGGGCACTGGTGCCATTTTATTTATTTGTTTGATTGGTTGTTTATTTATTGAGACACAGTCTCACTTTGTTGCTCTCAGGAGATGGCATTCCATTTATTTGTGTATTTGTGTCTTTAGTTTCTTTCACAAGTGCTATGTAGTTTTCAGTGTTCAACTCTTCCTCAGTGCCTCCTCAGTTATGTTTATCCCAAAGTATTTTGTTCTTTTTCATAGTATTCTAGATGGGATTTTTTTTTTTTATCTCCTTTTGGGATTGGTCATTGTTAGTGTATAAGAACACAACTGATGTATGCTGTAACCCTACTGAGTTCATTTATTAGTTCTAAGAGGTTTTTTTTTTTTTTTTTTTGAGACAGAGCCTCAAGCTATTGCCCTGAGTAGAGTGCTGTGGCAACACAGCTCACAGCAACCTCAAACTCCTGGGCTTAAGCAATTCTCTTGCCTCAGCCTCCCAAGTAGCTGGGACTACAGGCGCCTGCCACAATGCCTGGCTATTTCTTGGTTTTAGTTGTCATTGTTGTTTGGCAGGCCTATGCTGGATTCAAACCCACCAGCTCTGGTGTATGTGGCTTGCACCTTAGCCGCTTAAGCTACAGGTGCTGAGCCAGGCTTTTAATTTTCATAATTAAGTATGATATTAGGTATGGGTTTTATCTATATGATAGAATAAAATGATGAGATCATTTTCTTCTTCTGTTCCCCACCCTCCCACCCCCGAGACAGAGTCTCACTCAACCTGGGTAGAGTACTGTGGTACCATAGCTCACCACAACCTCAAATTCTTGGTCTAAAGAGATCATCGTTCCTTAGCCTCCTGAGACACTAGGACCACAGGCACCCACCATAATGACCAGCTAGTTTTTTCAACTTTTAGTAGAGACGAGGTATCACTCTTAGACTGGTCTAGAAATTGTAAGCTCAGGCAACCAACCTGCCTCAGCCTCCTCGCAGAGTGCTAGAATTGCTGACATGAGCCACTGTGCATCACTGGTAATTTTCTTCTATTCCTAGTTTGTTTAGTGTATTTTTCATGAAAAGCCAGTCAATTTATTACATGTTTTTTTATGTTTCTAAAGACAGGATCTTGTTATGTTTCTCAAGCTACTCTCACACTACTGGATGCAAGCAGTCCTCCCACTTCACCCTCCTAAGTAGCTGGGATTTCAGGTGCATGCCACTACACCTCACTCAAGTCAATTTATTTGGTTTAAATAAAAACAATAGATACCTTGTGAACAAAGAGTGAAGCAGAGATGGGGTTTTGCCTATTTTAAAACAAACATTTGGGCTCAGTGCCTGTGACTCAACAGGCTAAGGTGCCAGCCACGTACACCTGAGCTGGCGGGTTCGAATCCGCCAAACAACAATGACGGCAATGACGGCTGCAACCAAAAAATGGCTGGGCATTGTGGCAGGTGCCTGTAGTCCCAGCTACTTGGGAGGCAGAGGCAAGAGACTCGCTTGAGCCCAGGAATTGGAGGTTGCTGTGAGCTGTGATGTCACAGCACCCTATCCAGGGTG
>CAUYON010135052.1:0-10293 GCA_963573935.1 Arctocebus calabarensis | reverse complement strand
CACAGCTCACAGCAACCTCCAATTCCTGGGCTCAAGCGAGTCTCCTGCCTCCGCCTCCCAAGTAGCTGGGACTACAGGTGCCCGCCACAACGCCCGGCCATTTTTTGGTTGCAGCCGTCATTGTTGTTTGGTGGGCCCGGGGGCTGGATTCGAACCCGCCAGCTCAGGTGTACATGGCTGGCGCCTTAGCTCATTGAGCCACAGGCGCCGAGCCAGAAAATACTATTTTCTTATGTAAACAGGATGTGTGAAAACTTAATTTTTATTCTTATGAGTAATTGTAGATAGCAACTTTAAAAAACCTAAATTTCCTAGTTGCCTTGTTAATTTTAGCCAGGTTCAAGAACAAAATTGTAAGCATTCTGATTAACAAAAAACCTTCGTCATGAGGAGATAATGACTAAAAAAATGATTAAAAGCTACAACTAAAGATTTTTCCTATTATTTAATTTCTAATATCTGTCTTCACAGTTTGGATACTTACCACCAACTTCCATTTTAACAGGTAATGTTTCTTACAAATCGTCACACCACACTTAATATTGGTTACAAATTGTTATGACACCATTGTCCACTGCAATACCATGTGAAAACATAAAACCTTTACAACGATGAACAAATATGGCTTCTGAATGGGATTGCCTGCAAAGCTCTCATGTCTGGCATAGCAAACGCAGGTTTCTGCAGCAAGGGTTTACTGGGGTTGTCCTAGAGGGCTACAGATAACTGAGCAACGCCAAACTCTGAGACTAATGGTCTCTTCTCTGGAGAAGACTCTGGGTATGGGCTGTGATTCAATCCTCCGTCTCTTAGATCTAAGTCACTATCTATTGCTGTCATACAAAAATGGAAGAAGCAAGCCCAGGAGTAGATATTATAAATGTCAGATAGTCCTAAATGCAACTGCTAGAGGTAATAACAAGAACCAACAAAGAAAGAGAAAATATCCAATATCAAAGTACTAAAACCTACCCATGTGTAGGGCTGACTCAAAAGGGAAACAAGAATATTATAGAAACTTCTATTTTTCTACTGCCAAAATATATAAGGATAATAACAATCTTCCTTCTACTGCTCTAACACAGTTGCTTATTTAATATCCCCCAAAGATTAAGAAAAAAGTGTGACCCTCAAAATTCACTGTTCCCATAACAGTGAACTAAAGCCTGTACTCTCTCAAGAAGTGTGCTTGATTATACGCTGAAATAACTGGGCACAAACCTTGTTAAGAAAGGCTCTATCCCAAAAGTATTTCCGGAAGAGTTTAATATCTGCCTCCAAAAGATGCTCAGCTGTGTGGTTCAGGGTTAAGGTCAGCGTTTCTGATGAGTGGACATAATGCAGGGAGGCGTCTTCGCTGAGTTGCACTCGGGAGAAGCCTGGGGACCTCCTGCCCTGAAAACTGAAACACCACAAATCAAAACCACACACAAGCTTCAAAGACACCAACCCCGAGATCCCAATGCCACACTACCCCTGACATCAGAAACCCAACTAGCAAAATGATCCTTGAAAGTCATCTGGGGCAACAAATACACAAGATTATGTGAATAGATACTTAGAAAACCATCTTTGTTTTCCCTCCTAGAGACTGTATCTCTTGAAAAGTCATGGATAAATACTATATACTTTAAAGGTTTATGTGAATAATGAAACAGTACCGCCTTTTAAACATGGTACTTTACCTCAGTATTCATTCTCCCTTTAGTCTGAAAAAATGCCTCTTACTTTCATGGGGCCACATGCAGTAGAACAAATCAGTTGATAGTGCATTAGGTGATCACAGTGGAAAACAGGTATGATCTCCAGGGAGCATGGGGAGGTTTGAATGTTACGAACAAGTGGGATACTCACAACATGCTGGTTCCACTGCTGTAATCACTTTTCCTTGCAAATTAATACGTGCGTAGTTGATCCTAAGTACATTTATGAGTATATTTTGGGGTACACTTATAAACAAAGGAATAATATTCTCAAACTAAATTCTTGAGTATAAGCATTTTGTCCGTTCTGTCTTGCCTAAGAACAACTGCATATTTATAAGCTATATGTAGGTTTCATGATTAGTATTAAAATACATACATATTCTAGGTGGCTTACAAGGGCCTGTAATAGCAGCCATCAAGTAGCCTCAGGAGAAAAATATTCACACTTCCAGAATACAAACCACCCCAGCAGGCTGTCACATCCTAACAGATTGTCTTCAGATTTCTCACTTCACAGAACTACCTCTTTGCCTCTTTCTCCTTCTAACACAACCCCCTCTTGTTAACAAATATTTGCTTTACAAAAACAGACTATTGTAATTTGCACACTAACTTTAAGGACACCCTGTATATTTCCAATGAAATACATGTTGCCTTCACCAGGGGGAGTGGCAAAAAGAGACCCACAAAGAGTAGACTTGGGGAACCTCCCCAAATTCCTATCACTAATTAGCAGCAAGGACTCCAGAATCTTTCAGAAAATAGTTTCTTGTAACAGAACACTCACAAATGGTCTCTGAGCCCAAGCGATAAGGTCACTATTACTAATTTCGAATATGGAAGCTCCATCATTTGGTTAGAATTTATCTCATCCAGAATGGATTATCAGACCCAAGCTTTTAAAACACATACTATCTTCTGATCTTGACAGTAGTAAAAAGATACAAAGTTATCAAAAGATGAGGAACTCAGCTTCCAGACCTCAATGGAACAGGAACTACCCACACTAACTCAAAGGAAGCATTCTTTTTTTAAAGGAAGCATTCTTTTTTTTAAAGGAGGCATTCTTGCGTTGCCCTTTTTAGCCAAGAAAGTGGGGCCATGTTAAAACTAATGAAAAGTAAAATTCCCTTTGGATGGATTTATCCCTTGGTTGATACTCATTTGACCATTGGTTGATACTCATTTGACCAAATGAGAAAACAAATAAACAAAAACCTCTAATTTCTACTCTAACATCCAGTTATGAGCCATATAACCACAAGTGAATTACATTGAATTCTATGAGCCAACCAAGAAAAACCAGCCCAGGAAGACATGCTATGTAGTAATACTCTTACAGTGTTTAAAATTCATATAGAGCTTTGTCATTTTCATTGTGCTTTCCTACTTATATTTTGTTTTTTCCATGTTAAGAAAATCACTATACATGTAAATGAATCTTCCTTTCATCAGTTAAGAATAATGATATATCTGAATCATTAGTATATATCAATCATAAGTAACAAACAATGCACTCATTAATCACTGAAGCATTGATACCATCATCAACATAGAGAACATTATACTTTGCAAATTATTTCCTTTATATTATTTCCCTAAGCCCTAATGACCATGACATTGGCTAAATAGCATTAGTCCTTGATTCAACAAAAATGTATGTTCTTGCAATGAACATACATTTCATTGAATGTATGTGCTAGACATAATACTAGAAATATTACATTGGGTAAAACAGAAATAGTCCCAGCCTGCCAATGATTTAGTAGGGATATATATATAAAAAACAAACGATCACATACATAATTATAAAATTATTAATATTGCCACTAATCATGTTAATCTACTCAATATTATGAATTCGTCGTCATCATAAAAGAGAATAACAAAGAAAACCTTTCTTTTTTTTTTTTTTTTTTTTAGCAGTTTTTTTGCCGGGGCTGGGTTTGAACCCGCCACCTCCGGCATAGGGGGCCAGCACCCTACTCCTTTGAGTCACAGGCACTGCCCAAGTAAGCCTTTCTGAGGAAGTGACATTTAAGCTGAAACTGGATCAGTAGGGGCTAATGATTCATCCCTTTTTTTTTTCATTACTGCCCCCATGGAGCCTTTTCAGACTTTCCTCCCTGTCTTTCCCCCATGAAATGTTAATAGTAAGTATATCTATTTATGTACATACATATATTTGCACCGTATACATGAGAATTAACAGTAAAACACAAACCAATTCTATCTTATGGTTTGGTTACTTCGATTTTTTGCATAATTCTTGGCAGACTTTATAGAAATAGATTAAGAGAGAAACTACCAAGCAGCCAAACTTACTTCGTGATGTCCTCCACCAACTTGGCGTGTCCGCCACGTAAAGCTAAATCTAGTGGTGTGGCACCCTCTTCATTGGGTAAAGCCAAGGCCTGGACACCACCAGGGAGACACAAAAGGAACTGGGAAAGCTTAGCCAGGCCCCATCTCATAGCCAGGTGTAGAAGTGACTCTCTGTGCAAAGTTACTGAAGAGAAAGAAAAACGTACATTAGTTCCTCTACTCACAAAGCTAGATTTGTACATTTTGTTGTTGTAGGGACAATGTATTTAGACATAATAAGAATGTCATAGCTGGAAGGAACCCTTGAAAACATCTAATATGAGCACTTCATTTTACAAATTTGGAGATGTCCAGGGATACCTCCAAGGTCAGATAGCCAGAGGTGCTGAA
Organism: Arctocebus calabarensis; assembly: GCA_963573935.1. Classification (NCBI taxonomy): domain Eukaryota; kingdom Metazoa; phylum Chordata; class Mammalia; order Primates; family Lorisidae; genus Arctocebus; species Arctocebus calabarensis. Next base: position 5,872 of record CAUYON010135052.1, on the reverse strand, counting down.
GCCAGACCCATTCCACTGTGGTGCAGTACATTCAAATCTTTCACTGAATCAGAGAGAGCACTGTGAGATCTAGATGTGCCTTTTTTAAGCTCATTAATTAAATTATTTTCTAGCTGGGTGTTGTGCCGGGCACCTGTGGTCCCAGCTACTTGGGAGGCTGAGGCAAGAGAATCGCTTAAGCCCAAGAGGTTGAGGTTGCTGTGAGCTGTGACACCACAGCACTCTACTGGGGGTGACAAAGTGAGACTCTGTCTCAAAACAACATAATAAATAAATTATTTTCAAAAGACATTCAGAGCACAGTAAGTACATTCCTTTTTTTTACTCTTTATTTTTGATCAGCACAATTTCAGTATGCTGCAGAAGTTTAACTGTAGGTCCAAGTGTGCTGTGAAATACAAAAGGCTGAAAAACATGGCCCTAAATGTACAGGAAAGCCTAGTGAGGAAAACAGTTTCTACGAAAAGACGAGTGTCTGTTTGGAAACAGACATTTGTTGATGTCCAAAGCATCCTTTAAGGAGGCCCTGCTACTTGGCCCAGACTGTAGAGGAGCCTGTTTCCACCCTTCATCCTGAGAGCTGCTGCTTTCCTGATAAGAAGCTACAACAGAAACGGGCTTCCTTCACACTTCCAGAAAACATGAGACTGAGGTCATTGTCTTTCTAAGCTTTGCAGTGGTGCTTTTGACCATGTATTTGATCTCTAATATCATTGTCATAACTGGTGCTACCCCAACACTTTGCTTGGAAAGCCAGCCCTGTGCCTTTCCACAGTGTCGGGCCTGGACAGAAGGCTTTTCTGTGTGCCTTGACTCTATGTCATGATTGTCTCCTGACTGCATCATCTTACAGGCTGAGGGGTCCTTTGGGTATTTTATTCCTAACACCTAGCATAGTAGTTGGCAAACTAAAGTCATTTGTGGAGTTGAATGGCAATCGGCTGTTAAAATTTCAATTATTTTTATGTATTTAAATTGTCTAATTCGTATGGAGTTTATATGCTTGTATTCCTACCATAATAGCCCAGAGTCTGGAATACAGCTAGCCCTTGATAAAGATTACATTATAAATATATAAAAGAATAAATGTGCCTACATTAAAAAGTTAGGCCTGTGAACTCCATAAGCATCCAGATACACCTTAAAATAAACCTATTGTAACAACCTAAACATGAAAATCCCAGCACTTAGATCTATTGCAATGAGTAAGCAGTAAGAATTTGAACTATACGTAACCTCCAGGTAAGTAATGTTACTGACTGTGTTTGTAACCTGAAGGAGACCCAGACGATGCTCTATCACACTGGAATCAAAGGCCCCAGAAAGTAGAGACCTTGCTTTTGATCCAGTGGTATTCCTATGGTATGTGCTCTGTCAATATTTGCTTATTGAATGAATGAAACAATGGCCAATAGTTCTTTTTCTGGTGAGTACCTAGGAAAACCGGCTTTTAATGAATCAGCTCCTGTGCGGAGCATCTATAGTTCTCCCACAGACAGCACCTGTCCAAAATCTAACAACAGAAATTATGTACTCCCACGCACACTGAGGACAAAAGGAGTTACTTCCTCACACCGCTTACTGTCCATTTAACATGATTTTACTATTTTATTGTCTCCATTAGCATAATTTTACCATCTCAGACAAACGACTGATTATTCATTGTAAGAACTTTCCTCAAGATTCACCAAACTTAGCCAGGCATGGCGGCTCACATCAGTAATCCTTGCATTCTGGGAGGCTGAGGCAGGTGGATCACTTGAGCTCAGGAGTTGGACACCAGCCTGAGCAACCACGAGACCTTGTCTCTATTAAAAATCATCAGGCGCAATGATAGGCACCTAAAGTCCCAGCTATAGGGAGGCTGAGGCAAGAGGATTGCTCAAGCCTAAGAGTTTGAGGTTGCTGTGAGTTATAATGCTTTGCTCTACCAAAAGCAACAGAGTAGCCTCGGTCTCAAAAAAAAAAAAAAAAAAAATCATAACTCTTCAGTAGGGGCCATCAACAGTTTAAACTCTAAAAGCAATCCTAATCCTAAACTATATCACCTATCATGACCCTTACCCAATCCTAATCAAGCTCTCTCCTTCCCCACCATCCTTCCCATCACCTCCATCAATGAAAAGACCCTCATTAAACCAACTCCAAATTCTCAATAAATTCCAGCTTTGCCTTTCCCCCTTCACGACACTACTAGGGCTCTGGGGAGGTGGTGTTCTCCCTTACCACAGTAGGGGAAAACTCAGCTTTGTCCCACCAGCAGGCTGAGCTGGGGATGATATCTGAGGAATCGCCATACAACAAAGGCCCGATTTGAGACAACCAGAAGGAAATGCCCCACTGCACGTGAATGCAAAGGAAAACCACTAGCTTATGTTTTTAATTGGTTTATACTACTCTTTCTGCATCTAGATCAATGAATGCAAGCCTTTACACTTAAAATATGTAAATGAGCTCTTATCACGGTGAAATGCCAACTTCTGTGTGGCAACAGCACAGATCCCCCCTGAAAAGTAATACCCCAAATCCCCAAACATCTAAAAACAGAAAAGGTGGTACACCCCTGTCAGACATGTGTTTAATATGCTTGGTACCTTCAGTTGTATGGAAATCAAAAGAACTATTCTGGCTATTAAAGGACTTATATTTGGCTATTTTGCACTTCATGTTTGAACCATTATACTCATTTGATTAGAAAGCGGGGTTTTTACTCTTAACAGATCCCCAGCTGCCTATGTTTGATAATATTTGCATTTTTCTTCCTTTTTAAATAATAACCAGGAAGAGACTTTGTTAAGATCGAGTAACAAAACAAACACACACACGCACACATATGCTCCCCAGCCCGGGAAAACTTGTTGGCATATTAACCAGCCATGCTGGGATAGATTTTCTAATTCAGAGATCCCAGTCTGGATATGGTGAGAAATGTCCTGTGGTCACACAGATTGCAATTTTCTTCCAAGAAAAATATGATCACAAGGGAACATCCAAATCCTTTGTGTTCCTTTCTAAAATTATACCATGGGTAAAGTTAAACATGGTGTCATCCATTTAAACGAGGTGTCCTACAGGTAAAGTTAAACACGGTGTCATCCATTTAAACGAGGCGTCCTACAGGACAATGTCCTAAAAATACTGTTAAAAATGAAAGGTTTTCGACCGACCCATGGCTTGAGTATGGGGGGGGGATGCTCTTCCGTCTACCAGGAGAGTCTTCTAAGCCTGTCTGAGTCCAGCTCTTTGTTCTCTTTTCTGGCTCCATCCTCACATTTTGTTCAACAGGAGAGAACAGTAAGCAGGCGGAACTGAATGGCTCGCTGTTGACACTCTCTTTCTGGGAATCTATGCACTTCCAGGAAGGAGAGCAGGCAGGGGCAGACAGGAGCTAAGGTTTAAAGAAAACAAATTAAAAACTGACCAGAATGAGACCTTTCTCCTTCAGCATGGAAGTTCAGAGCACAGTTTAAGGCAAACAGCTTGAAAAAGGAAGCATCATGACATATATAAATAATTCCGCTTGTTATAGGGTTTCAGATTTCTTCAGTGCAGCCAGGAAAACAAAGTGGAAAGAGGTTATACAATTTGACAGAAGCATCCAGTTAATTTTTTTTTTTTTTTTTTTTTACGAAATAAATATGTCTCTTCCTGTTTGGTTGGTGACTGGAGTTACTTGAACTAATGCAACTAAAAGAGAATGACTCATAATTGCTTCTAATGGCACACATTAAATGGTATTACTTGTAACATCCAGGGAGCATAATCACCTGGACACAAAAAGGAACTGCACAGGCTGTGCCATTCAATAAACCATCCCCATCACAGCACACGAGGCATTCCTGCAGAGAGAGGGAAGCTCAGCGTCCATGTGTCCCTGTCGAGTATCTTTGCCCAAAAGACGAGGTTGCCACAATAAAGATCTAAGAGTCCTAAGACTATTGGACCCTGTCCTGACTGTATGGTAAGTAAGGACCTGTGTGAAAGGTCACATACAGCCAGCAAGAGAACTTCCAGAGCATCTGAAGCACAAGAGCAGGGATAGCCAGGGTGGGTGTTAGTGGAGGAACGTGGTTTTGTTTACTGGTCTCTGAATTCTGAACCATTGTCACACCTACCCAACGCCTGAATGGACCTTTCAATTAGCAGAAAATTTAGCTTGAAAGACTGTGAAAGGAGTTAACTTATCGATGTAAGTTCATCAGTCCTAACAGATGTACCCCTCTGTGGGGAATGCTGATGATGGGGAAGGCAGTGCCCGTGCAGAGGCAGGGAGGATATGGGAAAACTCTGCACCGTCCATCAATTTTGCTAGAACCTAAAACTGCTCTCCAAAAGAAAGTCAACGAAAAGCCTGAGCAAGACTGAGTTTCTATTTCTAAAAATAGAGAAAGTAGCTTGGTGTTGTGGCGGGTACCTGTAGTCCCAGCTACGTGGGAGGCTTAGGCAAAAAGATGGCTTAAGCCCAATAGTTTGAGGTTGCTGTGAGCTGTGACACCATGGCTCTCTACCCAGGGTGACAGAATGAGACTCTGCCTCAAAAAAAAAAAAAAGAAAAGAAAAATGGATAGCGCCCGTAGCTCACTGGGTAGGGGGCCAGCCACATGCACCGAGGCTGGTGAGTTTGAACCAGGCTGGGCCAACTAAAACGATGACAACTGCAACCACAACAACCAAAAAAATGGCTGGGTGTTGTGGCCGGTGCCTGTAATCTCAGCTACTTGGGAGGCTGAGGCAAGAGCATGGCTTACAGCCAGGAGTTTGAGGTTGCTATGAGCTGTGATGCCATAGCGCTCTACCCAGGGCAACAGCTTGAGACTGTCTCAAAAAAAAAAGACGAGAGAGAGAGAGAGAGAGAGAGAGAGAGAGAGAGAGAGAGAGAGAGAGAGAGAGAGAGAGAGAAAAAAAGAAAGACAGAAAAAAAGAAAGAAAGAAAGAAAGAAAAAAAGAAAGAAAAAAAATGAAGTTCAATAAGAATACAAACAAAACATATGATTTAGGGATATAGACATAGAAAGTAAAACTATAAAGAAAATTAGGAAATGATTACTATAAAAGTCTACATAATACCTCTTAGAAGACAGAGAACAATGACTGGGAAAGGATGGGGGTATTCATACTCTGGCGTCCCCTGGCGTTGAGTCTCTGTCACCCCCTCCCTCTTTCTCTCTCATATTCACACACATACACACTTAGAAGAAAAACAGACTGGTGTTCAAAGTCCACCCCAGAAGAACGGAATCAGAATTTTATTTTCTAAAGATTCTTCCCTGTGAGTATAGTGGTGAGTTTAAAAAAAAAAATCCTCAAGAGATTCTAATGCAAAGCCAGAGGTGAGACGTGTAAATGTAAATAAATGGACAATAAGCATTTTTGTTTGTTGGCCATTCATCTGTCTGCTTCAGAGAAGGTTCTGTTCCTGTCTCTTGCCCAATCATAAACGGGATTGTTTGCTCTTTTCCTGTCGATTAGTTTGAGTTCTCTGTAGATTCCGGTTATTAGCTCTTTGTCGGATTCCTAACATGCAAATATCTTCTCCCATTCTGAAGGCTGTCTGTTTGCTTTAGTTGCTGTGCCTTTAGCTGTGCAGAAGCTTTTTAGCTTGATCAGGTCCCATTTATTTACTTTTGTTGTTGCTGCAGGTCTTTTTTTTTTTTTTTTTGTAGAGACAAGAGTCTCACTTTATCGCCCTGGGTAGAGTGCCGTGGCGTCAACTGCTCATAGCAACCTCCAGCTCTTGGGCTTAAGCGATTCTCTTGCCTCAGCCTCCCTAGTAGCTGGGACTACAGGCGCCCGCCACAGCGCCCGGCTATTTTTTTGTTTTGCAGTTCAGCCGAGGCCGGGCTTGAACCCGCCACCCTCGGTATATGGGGCC
>CAUYON010135051.1:0-21127 GCA_963573935.1 Arctocebus calabarensis | reverse complement strand
GTAATAGGCACCTACTTAAATTATGTCAAGAAAATCACCAAAAATGTTGCAATATAGCAGAATGCAAAACAGCACAGTGCGACTCTGCTTTTGTAAAATATACATATTTGACTTTTTATATAGAATAAAAGACTGAATTTCGAAAACTAAAAAAAAAAAAAAAAAGAAGTCATGACATAATTGCCACCATTCACATTGTGTTCTGTAGTGTACTGGTGTATCAAAAGCAGTGTGAGATCTGTTTTAAAAACAAATCTATTCTAAATTCAAAGTTGTAACATCAATATATCCTGAATGTCATTTAGAAAGTCTTTTGTCTGAAGACTAAAAGCCACTTTATTTCCACCAAAATGTTTTGATGTAAACTATTTTAAAAACAAAAGACCTGTGTTTGTTGTTTTGTCTATTGTCTAATTATTGATATTCATTGCACCTGGGCACATATAAATGGTAAAAAATGTTTATAATATTTGCACTGAGTGATTCTAATTAAAAATAAAATACAGATGGTAATACAGTCTGGAAATATTGGCAATATCGTTTTAATAGGTTGAGCTCCCTTGATTATTTCTTCTGGGGTAAAGGCTCAAGTTAATTCTGTGAAATTACACACACAAATCTTTCGAGGCAGTGTATAGCAGGTGAATTGTGTGATTCATCTGCTATACGGTGATCGTGTGAACTTTGCTTTAGTGCACATTGTTTATTGGAATTTTGAGGATTGTTGAACTGTGAATTACTAGTGAGGAAGAACATGTCCACTGTGTCATAGCAATAAGCTATTTATTATGGATGTTTTTTTCTTTCCAAAATTTGCGGCCATTCTGAGCAACTTTAATTCAAAAAATTGAAGAATCATCACTTCTTTTAACCTTGTTAAATTAGTGAAATTTCATAAAGGATGTTCCTGTATGAAACTTCTCCTAATCAATTGTACTTTGTTCTGATCATTAACCTTACCTGCGTTAAGTTGCACCATTAAAAATATATATGATCTGATAAAATATTAGAGGATATCCATGATGATAGTCCATCATTTTATGATTCAATGACATGAGAAGGTAGAAAAATTAATAGTTAAAGAATTTTAAATTATGGAGAATATGTAAAGGGAATGTTTCCATTGAAACAAATTGGCTAAAGAAACTCTGATGTCAGCTCTGCCCTTCTTAGAGAATGGACTGTGATGATTTCATCCCAATAGATAATCTCGTGATACACATTTAACAGATGTCATTAGATTTTTACCAAGGTAAGGACAATAGTTGCTTATGATCAGATGTAGGCTCACCAAGGTGCAACCTTTGGAAAATGTTGGATGTATAATGTGAGGCCTTTTATTATTCACTATTATTATTTTTATAAATGTTGATCAAATATATACTTTGTTCAATTCAGATGTTAACATGCCCTTTCCCTGGTCATTTAATTAAACCATTTGTTTAAAATAAATATAATATATTCTGTAATATTTTAAAATTCTTTTAAGCAATATATCCTTTAGCCCTGTAATGAATATAAAATGGAGCCCTGCCTCTTTTAGAAAATAGATGTTCCATAAAACTATTTAAAAAATAAATCATTTTAAATAGCCCATCTATTTAAGCTATGTTAGCTGAACATTAGGACTTTGTCATATGCTGGAAACATGTAACAATGTCATTTGAAGCACTACCGCATCTGAAGGAATAACATAATATTAAAAAGTATAATTTTGCCAGGTGATATAATAGGAATATAGCCATGGATGTGACTTATGAAAATCTTCACACAATTATTAGCTTGCTAAAAATAAATACCTAAAACCTGACACAAGCTATTATGTACGAAAGAATGTGCTAGTTGCACTGTCCTTTTTGCTGGTTTATTTCATTTTTAGGGATCATTTGCTGTTCATATTTTCAAAGATCTTATTCTCAAAGAAATAAAAATTGTGACATTGATATTTGGCTGGATGACAGCAAACTGGACAAATAAAATATTTTCTTTCATTGGAGGCTGGTGATGTTTTACTCATGTTTAAAATTTGTAATTCTCTAAACTGTGAGTCAGAGTTCAAGCTACTGAAAACCTGGGGAAAAAAGAATTATGTGGGTGTACGCGTGGAGTCTGTAATTCTTTTGTTCAGAGGCAATGAAGTTATCCTAGAAGAAACAATGTGAGCTTTTCCCCAAGCAGGGAATCCCTCTTAGTGCCATGCTGACAATATCTGCGTATCTCAGGGTTCTTGAGGGGACATGAATTATGATCTCCCTCCTGTGCCAAGTGGTTTCCTATCTGCAAAGAAGAACTGTCACCATGTGGCTACTCAGCCTGCTAAAGAACAGATATGAAGTCCATGAAGGCTATGAAGTCTCTGTGCCAGGTGTCTGGTGAGAACTCTGTGTGAGTTCCATGTGGGAGGTCTCTATGCCCAGTTGCTGTTGAGAATTCCGCATAAGGTCTCTGTGGAATCTCAGTATGAGGTTTCTAAGTGGATTCTGTGCGGGCATCTCTATGCAATCTCTGAGACAGTTGTCTGTTAGGCCTCTAGGGTGACGTGAGGTCTCTCTGAGAGGACTCTACAGGGCAGTGGGAGATCTCTGTGTTGTTTCTATGCCAGGTCTTTATGTGAGATCTGTGCAGGAGGTATCTTCGGGAAGTCTCTGTGGGTCTGTGTAAGAAGTCTCACTCTGGCCTCGGTGGGGAATCCCTATATGAAATCTCTGTGCTAGATTTCTGTATAAGGGACTTTGGGGCGACCTGGAGTCCCTATGGGAAGTCTCTATGGGATTCTGTTAGTGCAATGTTCATGGGAGGAGCAGTGTAAAAACCCCATGCAACCTCTGTGTGGATCTCTGCATGAAGACTATGAGAAGTCCCTCTGTAAGACGTCTGAGCAACCTGTGTGAGGTTTCTGACCAATGACTATGGTGCAACCTGAGGTCTCCATGTGAGAGGTCCCTGTGAATTCTCTCTTCAAGTTCTCTGTAGGAGGACTCTGAGAGGTCTCTGTTGAAGCAGAGGGAGGACTCCATGTGTTATTTCTGTGTGGTCTTTGCAGAAGGTCCCTATTTGATGACTCTGAAGTCTCTTTGGGTACCTCTCTGTAAGGTCTCCGTGTGGCAAATTGAGGTCTCTGAGAGGTCCTCCTGGGGCCTTTGAGGGGGTTTTAGTGTCCTGTGTGGTGGTGAGTGGTCCCTGTGTGCTGTCTCTGTGTGAGATCTGTGAGGTCTCTGTGGGACTGACTCTCCATCTCTGGCCTTACTGCACGTGAGGAAGACTGAGCAGTGGAAGGGCCAAGGCCCTGGTCCTTCTGTCTTCTTGCTGGTCCATCAGTGGTGCCTGTGGATGGCACTCCTGGCAGGAAATGTAGTCCATGTCAGCTCTTATGCATCCCAGACCTGAGGGAACCCAGGTACGGCCTGTCCTCAGAGGTCAGGGTCTTACTCCGTGCCACCTTCTCCTGAGGGACTTGGAGACTTTACTCCATGTCCGAGGCCCTCCTGGCTCCTCTATCACTGCTGGGCCCAGGCCTTGGCTCCAGGAGAAACCTATAGCACCAGCAGCCAGGTGCTAGAGGCCATGATCCACTCTGCCCTCTACCCCAGGTGCAGCCTGCTCCCACATGTGAGGGGCAGGCCTATTACTGCTATCATGCTGAGCAGCAGCACCTCCTGGAACAGGGCTGTCCACTATAGGAATGGGGCCCCTGGAACTGTACCTACTGCATGTCGTGCCTGTGGCATAAGGCATGGAAAACCCTCCCTGGAAAAATGGCTCCTTCTACCTGCTCTGTAGGAACCTCCTGCTTGCTATGTGGATGGGGCCCAGAGAAGAGGAAACCCATGCTAAAAGCAGAGGGGGACTATTCCTTACTGTGCATTTACCACCCGTTTTCAATGGGTTACGTCCAGTCCCCTTGTGTTCAAATCCCATCTGCCTCTTCCCTTGCCAGCCTCTGGGGCCAGCAAGGCCTGGAAACCAAGTGTAACTTGCTATGTTACCCCTGGCCCTTCTAAGTCCCCACCACTCTCCTGGGAGGAGCCCTAGGCCATGTGCCTATGTAAAGGTCACCACACTGAGTCAGGCCCCAACTCAAAGTCCTAGCTTTTCTACCTATTGTCACTGCATCCTTTGTAGACGTGTGCAAGCTTATCAAAGATACTAACAAATTCATCTTCCCTAATTGGCTTTGTGTACCCTGTAGTCTACCCCTGTCAGCAGTTTCTCTAGGTTTGTGATCTAGGATCTAGGGTGGGATGGACTTGTTGGGGGGCTCAGGATGGGCCACTGCATTCCTGAGGTCTCTTCCTCTCTAGGCCTTTTAATGGCGGTGGGGTAGTAGAGGCTGCCCATTCACTGCATCAGTTATGCCTTCTCCATGCCACTTGTGTCCTCCTTTGGCTCCAATCTTTCCAATTCTTTTCTGGGATCCCACAGAGTCTGTTAGAAGGTTCACTCGTGCTTTCTTGCAAGCACAGATGGCCCATGAGCAGGGCCCCTTTCTCAAGTGGGAAGGTGGTGTTCATGACGCTCATCAGCCTTCCCAGGCCATCCCAACCTACATGTGCACAGAGCTAGAAGGTTGGTTGCCATTCCCGCTCTGAGTGCGGGAAAAGCTAAAGCAGCAGTGGGATGGGGACTCTGTAATTTCCATAAAGGCTGAACTAAGAAGGTCTGTCTCCATCTTAACTTTTATTAGGGAGAGAAAGGGCTTCACAGGGGCAAGCATTATCTACTCTCAAGCAGGGATCATGGGGGAACTCAGCTATACTTAAAAGCAGGGGGACCCAACTCCCTCCCCTCCAAAACTTCTGTGATCTTGTGACACAAGAGTCACTCATGTTCTGATACTTCCTAGAGCCTGCTTGGAAGTGTTCAGCCTTACAATGCCTCTGTGAACCTGAGCCCTAGTGCTGCTTAATATTTGAGGCAGAGAGAAAGCAATGGTAAGGTAGGTTGAATTAGCTCTCAGAGTGGACTCTACACCTTGTTTTCAGAGTAGTTTTGATTTGCTTGCTTGTGTAGTGTAGTGCAATAACAGTATTTTGGATGCATAAGGGCCAGTGAAGGAACTCAGGATAAGGGAATCCTTGCAGCACCACTGTCAACCTCTCTCCATGCCCTGTCCCTTCAAGAAGCCAAAGCCCACACAAAACAGAAGTCATTACCCTATTATGAGAAAAAAACAAACAAAAAAACACACACACACTGGAGAATGTGATGTATTTTGGATGTATTAACATGAGAGAAACAATTTTCCTTAGCATGAGCTGATGTTTTTCTTGATGGATTAGATAAGAATTTTCTTATTGGCCAAACAAGACACCTCCTTGAAGATGACAGTGCCTTGGGCAGTGGCGATAGTGGCTGGAGATGCCAGGAGGTCTTGAGCCCTGCTGGTAAGGACTATCTGGAGGTGTAGCCTTCCTGGTGAACACGAGTTGTGGATGCTTTAGGCCACTCTGGAATCGGCTATTTTTCAAGGTCTGTAGGTCTGAGAATGGCTTTTCCCCGACAGGATGACTCTGGCACTTGGGGATGGCTTGTTGATTGCAGACTGCATAGATTGGCATTCTATTTTTTTCTGAGCATAAGGGTGCCCTACAGTGGCAGGCAAACTGACAGACAGGGGCTTGGTTGTGCTGGTTTATCTTCGAGGCATGAAATTTGTGGCGTAGCATCATTTTCTCTTCTAGCATCTGTCCCATGGCTGACATGAGCCCCTGGGCTTCTGCAGTGTTGCTGTCCACACATGGTTTGGTTTTCTGTGGTTTTGGCTTCTGGGTATTGCATAATGCTGGCTTGCCTTTTACTTTGGGAATAATCCATTGAAAAAATTTCTTGATTCTTTTTCTGAAGTTGTTCTCTGGAAGAACTTGTCTCTTTTCCAAGAGCTGATAGTGTTGACTCTGAGGGGCAACCTCTGTTCCTCTGGCCCGGTTAAGTTGGCAGGTTCCCAAGTCTTCAAGCTTCTCTTTACGCTTTTCTGCATTAAGTTTCCTATTGTACTCACTCTTGTAAGCAGGTGCACACATCTTGCTTTGATTCTTGCTTGAATTCTGATATTTGTGGGTCTTCGGCTCCAGCAGCCCCAGACTCCTCCTCCTGGCTGCCATGAACTCACCTAGTATCTGGGAAGCTGTCTTGTCTTCCATAGGCACACTCTGGAGGTAGCTCTGGGGCTGCTGAGAAGTCAAACTGTCTGTATCAAGGAGTATGTTAGTGAAATGGTCTGGAAGGAGGACTGCGGTGCCACAGACATTAGGCTGATTCTCTGACTTAGCAGCCCCTCTGGGCTCATACTCACTAACAACCTCTGCCAGAAGGCAGAGCTCTTCTGGATCTTGGGAAAGAGCCATTCTGGGGAGTACAGGGCTTCTACTGGTTCTGGGAGTCTCTAAGTTATTCTCATTCTCATTTTTGACTTGGAGACTTGACGGCATACTGGGTCCCAAGATGATTTTATATTGTGGCATAGATGCCCTGGTCTCCTCAGTCCTTGTAGGCTGAGGTCCTAAGTTTCTGCTCTGCTGGGTTCTGCCCATTGGGCTGTATGTGTCAGGTGAAGGCGGCTGCCTGCTCTCCTGTCCAGGAAGAGGGGACTCCGAGGGCCCATGGCCATGACTAGATGGAGTCCCTTGCGAGGACTTCTGGAGGTCCTTGTATAGAGGAGAGTGAACAAAACGACTTGCTGGCATGGTGAATGACTCTTCTGTTGTCTTCCTGCTCACAAATGCCTGAGGCTCGTCCAAGAGGTTGGCCTCTGACTCATAGGTGGCTGAGGGGTGAGAGGGACTCTGTGGAAGGGGCAAGGACTGAGCTTTCTTCAACTTAAGGATATTTACAGGCTTGATGACCTTGAGAGGTAAGCCCCATCTGTGCTTCACCCAAAACTTTGCAATATGTGCTGCAAGATCCTGTTGCATACGTGGACTGAGAAAAGAAAGATCCTGGGAAGTGTCTACGTAGGTGTCCCAGCTTTTTGAGCCAGGCACATTTCTGGTTTCTAGGTGGGTATCAGAGACAGAAAAACCATGGGCGGGAGGCTGCCAGGATCGATGCACTCTCACAGGGATTGGATCCTGGTTGGTCTGCCTCGACATGTCCATACATGCTTTCAAAATATTTTCTAGGTGATTCTTATATCCATTTGCCAGTAAAACCTTTCCTGAGTTACTTCTCGAGGTTGTCATTGAGTCCCTTTCAGAATTCTCAGAGTTCACCCCCACACCTTTCATGGGGGAACATTCAATGTTGCCAGACAAATCTTTTGGAGCTTTCCCCAGAATTTGCCCCAGATTTGTACCTGGGGCCTTCTCAAGATGGAATGTCACCTTTTGGACATCCTTGTTGCTTCCTCCCATGGACAAAGAAGACCGTAAAGGTCCTGGTATGCCCTTTTCCTGACAGGTCTCTGGTGATTTTTCCCGAAGTGACACATCCAGAGACTCTTGGGTTCTTCCCAGCTCTGGCTGCTGTTGAATGAGCCACTTTTGAATGTGTTGCTGCAGTTGCTTCCGCAACTCAGGGCTGATTGGAAAATTCTCCGGAAGAATGGATGTCAGGTTGTCCTGGGATGAGGTGGGAGAGTAGAGACTAAAGACTCCCGGAGATTGGCGGTAATCAGGGGACAAAAACTGCCCATTCTGTAGTTGTTTAGGCGAGGACCATCCTGTGTGTTTAATTTCAGTTGGGATGAAAGACTGTGGTTTATTTGGGGATACAGGGTAAGGTATTCTGTCATTAATGTGGGGTGGGGAAGCAGGTGATAGAAGTGGGAAAGAGGTCTGGAGATGGGCCTGGGTTTGAATCAGAGATAGAGACTCAAGTTGGGATAGAGATGAAGTCAAAGGTTGGGATTGGGACTCCAGGTGGGATAGCAGTGGAGACATTTTAGCCTGCATTGAAACTGGGCAGACATTTGAGATTCCATTGAATGAATAGGATGGAGGCTGAAGTGTGGAAGATCTCTCAGAGATCCAGGCAGTAGCCACTAGGGATTCACTGTGTCGAGAGGGAAGACCCCAGAAAAGCTGGCTGTATTTCTGCTGAAAATGGTCCTTCAAGATGCTGGGATAGGAGAGTTTCTCAGGACTTGGCAGTTGGTCTGGTTTATTTTCCATGCTCCAGAAGGGTTGGGAGGTGGTGGTGTTCTGCTCAACATTCTGTGACTTTAACATATTCCCCAAAGATTTTAAGTGGTATTTTGGAATGGTTTGTCCTGGAAAGGATGCATCTTTTTCTTTTTCCTCCCAAATGTTGATCTTGACTCCATTTGTGACTTGTATTTCCAGGAGCTTTTGGTTATCAGAGCTAAGTAAAAAGGGGCTACCAGCCTCCACCTGCCCTTTTGTGGAGCCTCTCCAGAGTGAGGTCTGTGATGGGCAGTGGGAAAGGTGCCCTTGCTGGGACTTGCCATCAGATAAGGTGGAGAGGCCCCAGGCTTTGGCAGGCGCCTGCCACCAGGACAGGGTTGAAATGGGACAATTTGAGCCACCAAGGCCTGCAATGGCTGAGATGGGGGAAGCCGACAAATGCTTATGTGGAGAGTTCTGTCTGAATGTGCTCAGTGGAAGTGCAACTGAGTCACAGTGAGAAAGAGTTAGGCTGGATTCCGGCACTGGTGGAGCAGAGAAGACTTTTGGTGGCTGAAGGCAGCCAGCAGGAGGAATAGGGTGTAGTGGAGGGAGGGAGATTGCAAAAGGCCTGGGTGAAAGGCCAAGTAAGGAGAGCAAAGGTTCTGGTGGTTGGGAGGCACTCAGCGATGAGTGCAAACTAATGGTACCTAAGGAGTTTGCTGGACCTGGTGACAGGGTTGAGACCAGCATTGGAGGGTGCTCAGTCAGAGGAGGGGGAGAAGCCAATAGGCCTGGTGATAGGGTAGAGGCCAGAGGCAGAGGGTTGGTGAGAGGAGCTGAGCAATCCAGTGGGCCTGGCGACAGGGTGGAGGCCTGAGGTGGAGGGCACTCAAGCAGAGGAGCCGAGGAAGCCAATGGGCCTGGCGACAAGGTGGAGGCCTGGGGCGGAGGGCACTCAGGCAGAGGAGGTGGGGAAGCCAACGCTCCTGGCGACAAAGTGGAGGCCAGAGGCGAAGGGCACTCAAGCAGAGGAGCCCGGGAAGCCAACGGGCCTGGCGACAAGGTGGAGGCCCCAGACGGAGGGCACTCAGGCAGAGAAGGCGGGGAAGCCAATGGGCTTGGTGACAGGGTGGAGGTCAGAGGTGGAGGGCACTCAGTCAGAGAAGCCGGGGAGCCCAATGGGCCTGGTGAAAGGATGGAGGCCGTAGGCAGAGGGCACTCGGTCACAGGAGCCGGGGTAGCCAATGGGGGCACGGTGGACACAGCATCTTGCACACGCGAAGCGTGTGGCTGGGTGGCTCTAGCAGATGTTCTTTTGCATACCTTACGACGACGACCGGTGTCTTCACCCAAAAGCCGAAGAAAGGAGGCCTTGTCAGGGGCTGGCCCCAGTTGGCTGCAAAAGACAGGAATAGAGGAGGCCCAGGGTAGGTAGGGGTCATAATCCTGGGTAGGTTGGGGGCGATTGCAAGCAGGAGGGTTTCAAGGAGGGTGGGGCTCCAGGATGGTGGGGGTGGGGCTTCCAGGGGAAGGGTGGGACACACTGGCCACGCCCCCCCACTGCCCCACCTTGTGACCTCACAATCCTCTCCCCCACCCCCAGATGAACTCCAGGCTGCTCTGTGGCTCTGTGGCCCTGGGGTCCGATAGGAAGGATGGCAGAGAAGGGGAAGTTTGAAGGTTCTTTACCTTTGTAGAAGTGAAAGCAGGTCTTGAGTTGCCTCCAATTCTTTCAGGCTATCTCTACAGGCTGGAAATTAGGAGCGTGTTAAGATCGGGAAGGGAGGGACCTGTATATCTTACTTTTTACTGAGAGGATGTCCCTCTAGGCAGAGCGTGGGAGAGTAAATGTATAAGGTACACATGACCACCCATCCCCTCTTCCCCATCGTACACCTGCCCTGTGGGGAGAATGGGAGAAAGGGGAGCTTGGCTCCACAAAGATTCAGGCTTAGCAAAGTCAAACTGCTTGTCCACAGTGGAGCCTCCAGGCCCACCTCCAAAGGCCAGGAATGGGGTGCTGCCCACTGCCCTCCACACACCGCCCCCTACTGGACAGCACCCATTCGTGGCCTTTGTCTTCATTCCCAGTGCAGGATGTGAGACGTTCCCAGGTTCAGATCTCCTTCCTCAGTCTCCCTCTCAGGGCAGGCTACTGATATCCTGGGAAACGTGGGGCTTGTCCCTCAGAGAAAGGCAAGGTCAAATACACCAGGGGCTCTAGAAGGAGCAGCAGAACCTTACTTTTCAGAGGGAAGTTCTTCTTCCTGCTCTTGGGCCTCCACTTATCCACGTGGTGCTGAAAGACAAGAAAGATTAAGGATCGGGGCTCAGGCACCAGCCACTGGAAGGCAATCTCCCTAGTTCATAAGTTCAACTTTCTCATAACCCCGCCCGGGACCCTGAGACCCTGTTTGAGTTTGCCCTGACACCTCCTGTGCACCTGCAAGTGGTCTGAGAGCTTCTGGTAGAAACCCTGGCCCCTCCTGCCCCAAGCTGCCCTGCCTGTGTCTAGAAGGATGAGGCTATTTTCCATCCCAGGAATTTATTTAGTTTGGAAAAGTAGAAATAATGGAAAAGAGAATTCTCCTTTGTTGGGTCTGGGCAGAGGGTTCCTTACCTCCTTGGTGTTTCTTTCCTGACTGGTAGGTGTTGGGGATGAAAATCCCCAAAGGCAGGGGAGTAATAGGAGAAAAAGAACCAGTCCACACAGGATGCCTAAGATGATATCGGTCACCCATGGAGTGGAGCTGGAGTTCAGCCATTCGGCTGTTTCACTAAGGCTCTTCAGAGACAAGAGATAATTCTCCATCTTCCGAATCGCACGCGCTGCTGCACTAAAGCAACTGAGCTCTGGGCGTTTCCTTTGCGCCTTCTTAACTTGGGCCTAGGCTTACATCACAGACCAGAGGCTACTTCATCATAAAAGGCTCCTGAGAATGGGGGAGGGGCAATGACAGGAGGCGGCTGAACCATCGTCTCTCTCCCACCACCGTGCCCACTGATTCCTCTACCCTTGGTCCTTCAAACTCTACCCTCTCATCCTGTCAGAAACAAATTCTGGTCAATTATCTATTCATTCCTCCTGAGACCAGATATTACCTGGTTCCTTTTATACACTGGAGATTTTCACTTGAGGTCCATCCACTTTATAGCCCTTGAAAATCTGAAGTTGACCCTGGAGATTTGGCTGTTTGTGTAGTGGGTTTACTCTCAGAATCTTCTTTGTCCTTAATTCCAGGTTTCCCACACAATGTTTTTGTCTGATATTCATGCAGGGACAGAGCTTAAATGTCTTTTACACCTATTTATTTTTGTGAATTTTGAATATTTTATTTCTATACCATTTTCAACCAGAAGGATTACACACATAAAATTGAAATAATTATTTAAAGTTCATAATTCTAGTTAGGAAAGAGTTATAGTTAAACCTTCAGATATTTCTGTAAATGTTTAGCATTTACTGTTTTGGGCTTAAAGCTTAAACTGCACAAAGACTTTTGGGGAATACTCTATAGGCACACCTCAGAGATATTTTGGGATTGGTTCCAGACCACTGCACTAAAGCAAATATGGCAACAAAACAAATCACACAGAAGTTTTAGTTTTACAGTGTGTATAAAAGCTATGTAGTCAGGTGAGTGTACAATAGTATTATGTCTAAAAAACAATGGACACACCTTAATTTGAAAATACTTTACTGTTCAAACATGCTGACAATCATCTACCTTTCAGCAAGACATAATCTTTTTTCTGGTGGAGGCTCTGGCCTCAGTATTGATGGCTACTGACTGAGCAGGGTGGTGGTTGCTGAAGATTGAGAATGACTGTGGTAATTTCTTAAAATAAGACAACAATGAAGTTTACTTCTTTTTTAATGATAAATTAATATGAAGGCACAGGTGATAAGGCTATATTGTTTGATTGTAAAGTCCAAGTTGTAGTTGTGCCCCTCACCCAGGAAGTGTGTCATAAACCCTTATGTGGTGCCTGTTAGGTGAGAGCACACCAATCCTCCTCCTTTCTCCATGGCTTCCCCACCCCCACTTGAGTTTAATTGTGTTTTTTTCTTGTAAGGATGTGTATTTGTTCATCTACTGATTTCATATTAGTATTGAATACATTGTATACTCGCTTTTCCATTCTTGTGATTCTTTATTAAGAAGAATGCTCTCCAAGTCCATCCAGGTTAATACAAAAGATGTAAGGTCGCCATCTTTCTTATGACTGAGTAGTATTCCATGGTATACTTATGCCAGAGTTTATTAATTCATTCATGTGTTGATGGACAATTGGCTTGATTCCACATCTTGGCAGTTGTCTATTGAGCTAATGTATATGTTCTTAAGATAAAATGATTTTTTTTTCTGAGTAGATACTGAATGTGGGATCAAATGGAAGATCTACTTTAAGTTTTTTGAGGATTCTCCATAATTCTTTTCAAAGAGGCTGTATCAAGTGGAACTTCCACCAACAAAGAGTTCCCTTTTCTCCACACCCTCACCAGCATCTGCAGCTTTGGGACTTAGTGATGTGGGCTATTCTCTTTGAGGTTATATGATATCTGAAAGTGGTTTTGATTTACATTTCTCTGATAGTTAGGGATGATGAGCCTTTTTTCATGTGTTTGTTGGCCATTCTTCTGTCTTCTTCAGAAAAGGCTATGTTTATATCTCTTGCCTGTGATAAATGGGATTGTTTCCCCCTTTTTGTTGATTAATTTAAGATCTCTATAGATTCTAGTTATCCCCTTTGTCAGATTGGTAACATGTAAATATCTTTTCCCATTCTGAAGGCTGCCTATTTCCTTTAATGGTTGTGCCCTTAGCCATGCAGAAACTTTTTAGCTTAATTAAGTCCCATTTACTTATTTTGTTGTTACTGCAATTGCCAATGCAGTCGTCTTTACAAAATCTTTCCCTAGGCCGATGTCATCAAGAGTTTTTCCCGCACTTTCTTTAAGGACGTTTATTGCTTCATATCTTAGTTTAAATCTTTTATCCATCATGAGTCAATTTTTGTCAACAGTGAGAGATAAGGCCCAGTTTCAGTCTTTTACATATGCTTATCCAGTTCTTCTAGTGCAGCAGTTCTCATGACCCACAGGAACTGTATTAAAGGGTTGCGGCATTAGGAAGGTTGAGAACCACTGTTCTAGCAACATTTGTTGAATAGGGATTCTTTTCCCCAGTGTATGATTTTATTTGGTATTTCAAAGATCTGATGGAAATATGAAGTTTTTTTTTATCTCTAGGTTTTCTATTCTGTTTCATAGATCTATGTCTCTATTTTTGTGTCAATACCACGCTGTTTTGATCATTATGGACTTACAGTATAACCGCAAGTGTGGTATGGTGATGCCCCCAGATCTGTTCTTGTTGATAAGAATTGTGTTGGCTATATGGATTCTTCTTCTTCTTCTTCTTTTTTTTTTTTTTTTGTGGTTTTTGGCTGGGGCTGGGTTTGAATCCACCACCTCTGGCATATGGGGCCAGCACCCTATTCCTTTTAGCCACAGGTGCCGCCCTTCTTCTTCTTCTTCTTTTTTTTTGGTGGTTTCATACAAAACAACTATTTTTCACATTCCTCAAAGTATGATGTTGACATTTTAATGAGGATTGCATTAAATCTGTAGATTGCTTTCGTTCAGTATAGACATTTTCACAATATTGATACTTCCCAGCCATGACCATGGTATGACCTTCCATTTGTTAATGTCTTCTACTATTTCTTTCCTTAGGGTTTCAAAATTATCTCTATAGATATCCTTCATCTCCTTTGTTAGATATGTTCCCAGGCATTTCATTTTATTTGAAGCTACTGTAAAGGGTATTATGTTCTTGATTTGCCTCTTAGCTCAATTGTTATTGGCATGTACAAATGTTACTGATTTTTGAAAACTGACTTTATACCCTGTAACATTACTGTATTTCTTGATCATGTTCAGGAGTCTCGGGATTGAGTGTCTGGGACTTTCTAAGTATAAAAACATATCATTGGCAAAGAGGAAGAGTTTATCCTCCTCTGTCCCCATTTGGATTCCCTTAATTGCTTTCTCTTGCCTGATTGCTTTGGCTGGAACTTCCAGAACTATGTTGAATGGTAGTGGCAAAAGTGGGCATCTTTGCCTGATTCCAGTTCTAAGTGGAAAAGCTTTCAGTTTTAACTCATTCAGTGTAATATTGGCTATGGGTTTGTCATAGATGGCTTCTATTAGTTTAAGAAATGTGCCATCTATGCCTATTTTCTTAAGCATTCTTGTCAGAAAAGGATGCTGAATTTTATCAAATTCTTTTTCTACATCTATTGAGAGAAACATATGGTCTTTGTGTTTGCTTCTATTTATGTGGTGAATTACAGAATGGATTTTCATGTATTAAACCAATCTTGCATCCCTGGGATAAAGCCTACTTGATCATGATGTATTTTTTTCATGGATAGTTATAATCTATTTGCTGGATTTTATTATTTTTACATCAGTGTTAATTAGTGAGTTTTATCTGTAGTTTTCCTTTTTTTTTTTGAGTCCCTTCCTAGGTTTGGGATCAGAGTGATGTTTGCTTCATAGAATTTGTTGGGGATGGCTCCTTCTTTCTCAATTTTTTGGAGTAGGTTCTGCAATATAAGTATAAACTTTGAAAGTTTGGTAAAATTCTGGTGTAAATCCATTTTGACCAGGGCTTGTTTTTGTTAAGTGCTTTTTTATTGTTTCTTCAATTGGCCTATTCAAGAGATTTACTTCTTCCTAATTAAGTCTAGAGCGGTAGTGTGATTCCAGGTATTCATTCATTCCTCCACATTGTCAAATTTCTGGGACTAGAGTTTTTTGTAGCAATCAGAGATTATCTTTTATGTCTCTGTGGTATCTGTTCTTATTTTCCCTGTATTGTTTCTGATTGAGGTTATTAGAGATCTTACTTTTTTGTTTCTAGTCTATTTGGCCAAAGCTTTGTCAATTTTGTTTACCTTTTTGAAGAACCAACTTTTTGTTTCATTACTTTTCTGAATGGTTTTTGTTTTCAATTTCTTTTATTTCTGACTTAATTTTGGTTATTTCTTTTCTTCTGCTAGGTTTGGGATTTGATTACTCTACTTTTCCGTTTTCTTGAGATGCTTCATTAGGTTGTTGATTTGTACTCTTTCTCTTTCAGATGTGAGCAATTAATATGATAAATTTTCCTGTTAGGATTGCTTTTTCAGTGTCCCACAGGTTTTGCTAGTTTGTGGCTTCATTGCCATAATGTTTGAGGAATATAACAATTTCCTTCTATTTTTCCTCCTTGACCCAGTTGTCATTCAGCATAAGGTTGTTTAGTTTCATGAATTTATGTGGGGATGAAGGTTTTTGTTGGAGTTGAATTTTACCTTTAATCCCTGGATGTCTGAAAAGATACAATGTCTAATTTATATTCTTTTAATTTTGAAGGGGTTTATTATAGGATATGGAAAAAATTGAACTATGATTCATGAGCTGGCAAGAAAAATGTATACTCATTAGCTTTGGGGTGGTATATTCTGTATATGTCTACTAACCCCAATTGTTCTAGAGTTACATTTAAGGCCCTTGTTTCTTTGTTTAGTTTCTGTGTAGAAGGTCTGCCCAGTTTTGTCAATCAGATGTTAAAGTCCCTAGATGTTGGTATGGGATATAATATAGCTCATACTGGTTAGGGTTCATTTTATAAATCTGGAAGCATTTAAGTTGGGTGCATATATGTTTAGAATTGATATATCTTCTTTTTGTATTGTACCCTTTACCAGTATATGGTGTCCATCTTTTTCTTTCTTTACTTTGGTTGTTTGAAATCCACTTGTATCTGCGAACAAAATTGCAACCTCCACCTTTCTTCTGATTTCCATTTGCCTGAAATATTGTTTTCTAATACTTCACCCTGAGTCTTGTTTTGTCCTTAGAGGTTAAATGCATTTCCTGAACCCAGAATCTTGTTGGCTTTTGCTTTTTTATCCAATCAGCCATCCTGTGCCTTTTCAGCAGGGAATTCAAGCCATTCACATTTATTGAGAGAATTGATAAATTTGATGGAATTCTGTTTGTCTTATTTTATGGCGTTCTGATGCTTAGTTTTATCACTTTGGCCACTGTGGAATCTAGGCTTTGAATCCTCCTCTCTGGGTGTATTTACTTTGACAGTAGTCCATTGTGATGGTCTCTGTGTAGTATGCATCTGAGTACTTCCTGTAGAGCTAGTCTTATAGCAGAAAATTTCCTCAATACTTACTCATCAGTAAAAGATTTGATTTTTATAGTGAATATGAAATTTAGTTTGGCAGGATAGAGGATCTTAGGCTGCAAGTTGTTTTGTTTGAGTAAGTTGAAAGTCAAAGCCAAATCTCTTCTGGTTTGTAAAATTTCATCTGAGAAGTCCACTTCACCCTGATGGATCTGTCCCTGTAGGTCAATTGGTGCTTACTTCTAGCTGCTTGCATAATTTTCTCTTTCATTATGACCTTGATAAGATTCATTACAATGTGTCTAAGAGATGCTATATTTGTATTGAGATGAACTGGGGTTCAATATTCAACTAAAAGGGGTGTGTCAGAATCTTTGGTGATGCTTGGGAAATTTTTATTTATGATATCCTTGAATAGGGCTTACATACCTTTGGGTCATTCTTTTTCTCCTTCAGGGATATCTATAATTTGTATGTTTGTATGTTTTGTGAAGTCCCATAATCTCTGAGGTTGCTCTGCTTTTACTCTCTTCTTTTCTGCCTCTTTAAATGCCAGAATAGCTCAAAAGCCATATCCTCTAGCTTCTGAGATTCTTTTTTCTCCATGGTTTAATCTGTAATTGATACTTTCTACTGCATCTTTAAGTTCTCTGAATGACTCCTTCAGTTCCTTAAGCTCTGATATATCTTATCTAATTTCCTCATGCCTTTCACTTATTTCTCAGGCCAATTTTTAGATTTCCTTTTGGTGGTTTTCCACTTTCCCTTCAATTTCCTTCATTGTCTTTGTCAAACATACTCTAAATTCCTTTTATGTTATTTCCATAATTTCTTTGTAAGTAGGATGCTCTGTAGTAGCTGCCTTGTGATCTCTTGAGGAGGGGGGATTGATCTGTTCTGGTTTTTCATGTTATAAGAATGTTTAGTTGGTTCCTCCTCATGTGTGTTTTCTACTTGTTCACTTCCTTCCCTTACTTTCTCCTTTCACTCCTTCCTTCTTAAATTTCCTAGTCTCTGTGCTTGGGTGTTTGAGTGGCCAACAGTGTCTATGGAGTAGTATGGAGATATCTCTAGTATGCCATCTTGTACTCTATCCCTTGAAGTTTGTTTTATTAATTCACTCTTCCTTTCAATATTTTTTTTGTGGCATGTGACGTGGTTTGATAGCCTTACATTCACAGTAGAACTTCTTTCAAAATTGAAGTTTATCCTCTCAAACTCTGACACTGCTTTATCAATTAATTTATGCAGTATTCTAAACAATATGTGGTCATTTCATAAATATTCACAGCTTTTTCCCTAGGAGTAGATTCCATCTCAAGAAACCAATTTCTTTGATCTCTTATAAGAAGCAACTCCTCTTCTGTTTAAGTTTTATTGTGAGTTTTCAGCAATTCAGTCATATCTTTTCCACTTCTAATTCTAGTTCTTTTGCTATTTCTACCAAATCTGCAGTTACTTCTTCCACTGAAGTGAACTCCTCAAAGTCATTCATGAGGATTGGAATCAACTTCTTCCAAGCTCCTTTTACTGTTGATATATGGACCTCCTTCCACAAATCATGAATGTTGTTAATGACATCTAGAATGGTGAATCCTTTCCAGAGGTTTTCAATTTATTTATTTATTTATTATTAAGACATAGAGACATAGTTCATGAATATATTTATGCATTTGTAGGGTACAATGTGTTGATTTTTTAATACAATTTGGAATGCTCACATCAAAGTAATTAATATAGCTTTCACCTCATTTACTTAATTATTGTCTTAAGACATTTATGTTCTATACTTGATAGATTCAAAAAAAACAAGTGATCTCATTTCATTGTGGGCAAGAGATTTGAACAGAAGCTTCTCTGAAGAGGACAGGGGCATGGTGTACAGACAAATGAAAAAATGCTCATCATCTTTAATCATCAGAGAAATGCAAATCAAAACCACTTTGAGATATCATCTAACTCCAGTAAGAGTAGCACACATAACAAAATCCCAAAAGTACAGATTTTGGCATGGATGTGGAGAAAAGGGAACACTTCTACACTGCTGGTGGGAACGCAAGCTTATACATTCCTTTTGAAAAGAAATTTGGAGAACACTCAGGGATCTAAAAGTAGACCTGCCATTTGATCCTGCAATTCCTCTACTAGGTGTATATCCAAAAGACAAAAAATTACTTTGGAACAAAGATATTTGCACCAGATTGTTCATAGCAGCTCAATTCATAATTGCCAAGTCATGGAAGAAGCCCAAGGGCCCATCAACCCATGAATGGATTAGTAAATTATGGTATATGTATACCATGTAATACTATGCAGCCTTAAAAAAGATGGAGACTTTGCCTCTTGTATGTTTACATGAATGGACCTGGAACATATTCTTAGTAAAGTATCTCAAAAATGGAAGAAAAAGTATCCAATGTACTCAGTACTTTTATGAAACCAATTTATAATTACTCATACTTTCTTATGAAAGATAAATCACAACTATAGCTCAGGATGAAGGAGGGAAAAGGAAGGGGATGGGAAGGGAGGGTAAACCAGGGAGACCACACCTATGGAGCATATCACGAGGGTTCAATATACTTTGCTCAGATTTGTGAAAGGACTCATTATCTATGGCCTCTATAGCCTTATAAAATGAATACTTATGTAATAAGTCTTAAAAGTCTAAAGTCAATGTGCTGCAGAATGGATATTAGCAGGCATGGAAACATCATAATCTCCTTGTACGTCCCATCAGAGCATTTGGGTGCACTGTCAATGAGAAGTAATATTTTGAAAGGAATTTTTTTTTCTCCTAAGCAATATTTCTCAACAGTAAGCTTAAAATATTGGATAATGCATGTGATAAACATATGTGTTGTCAGCCAGGCTTTGTTACTCCATTTATAGAGCACAGGAAGAGTAGATTTAGCATAATTCTTAAGGACTCTAGAATTTCAGGAAAGATAAATGAACATTTGATTTAACTTAAAGTCACAGTTGCATTAACCCCCTAACAAAAGAGGGGGTTCAGCCTCAGCCTGCTCTTTGAAACATTGAAACCAGGCATTGATTTCTCCTGTCTAGCTATGAAAGTCCTACATCTACTTTCACTTTAAGGCTGATTGAAAATCTGTTTTTTAGTGCAGCCTGGTTCATTAATTATGTTAGCTAAATCTTTTTGATAACTTGCGGCTTCCATATCAGTGCTTGCTGCTTTAACCTTGAACTTTTATGGTATGGAAATGGCTTTTTTTCTTAAACCTCATGAACCAACTTCTGCTAGATTCAAATTTTTCTTCTGAAGCTTCCTTCTCTCTCTCAGGATTCAAGGGATGAGAAAGAGTTAGGGCCTTGCTCTAGATTAGACTTTGGCTTGACAGAAGTTGTGATGGGCTTGCTCATCTATTTAGACAACTCAAACTTTCTTATCAGTACTCAGATTGTTTTGCTTTCTTATGAGTTGGGTGCTCACTGAAATAGCACTTTTAATTTTCTTCAAGAACATTTTCTTTACATTCACAACTTGACTATTTGGTTCAGGAGGCCTAGCTTTCAGCCTGTTTTGACTTTTAATGTGCCTTCCTCGCTAAACTTAACCATTCTAGCTTTTGATTTAAAATTAGAGACATGACTCTTTCTTTCACTTGAACACTCAGTGGCCTTTGTGGGGTTATTAATCAGCCTAATTTCAGTATTGTCGTGTCTCACAGAATAGGGAGGCCTGAGGAAAAAGGAGATGGATAACAGCGAATTGGTAGAGCAGGTAGAACCACACATTTATTGATCAAGTTCATGTCTTATTTGGCACCCTAAACAATTACAATAGTAACACCAAACATTCTTGATTACAGATCATTGTAATATCAGATATACAAATTTTAAAATATTTGGCAGACTTTAAGAATGTAATACAGAAACATAAAATGAGCACATGCTGTTAGAAAAAAGGCACTAGTAGACTTGTTTGGGACAGAGTTCCCACAAAGTTTCAATCTGCAAAAAAAAAACAGTGCAAGATGGGCTAGGCACAAGGATAAAGCTCAGTAAAATCAGTAAACCTATATATGTGTAGGTGCATATAAACAGCCTCCCAAGCCCCCAACAGACATCTTTTTACAAATGAACCCAGTATTTTCAAATCCAAGAATATATCATTTGTGCCTTTAAAAGAATATGCCATTATTGTGTCCTTAGCCAGCTTTGTTATCAAGGTAATGCTAGCCTCATAAAATATTAGTTTGGTAATATTTCTTCTCCTTCAATATTTTGAAGAGCTTATGAAAGAATGGTATTAATTCTGCTGGAGATATTTGGTAAAATTTTCCAGTGAAGTCATCTGATCTTGAACCTTTCTTTGTTGGGAGGTTTTTGATTACTGATTCAATTTTCTTATTCATTTTTGACCTATTCAGATTTCATATTTCTTCATCTTTCAGTCTTAGTAAGTGTGTGTTTCTAGAAATTTCTCCATTTGTTCTATCCAATATGTTGGTATATAATTGTTCATAGTATACTATTATGATTCTTTATATTTTAATGATATCATGTGTAACGTCACCTCTTTCATTTTAAATTTTATTCATTTGAGTCTTCCTTCTTTTTCTTTTCTTTTTTTTATGACCAAGTATCTTTATTTATTTATTTATTTATTAAATCATAGCTGTGTACATTAGTGCAGTCAAGGGGTACAATGTGCTGGTTTCATATACAATCTGAAATGTTTTCATCAAACTGTTTAACATACCCTTCATGGCATTTTCTTAGTTATTGTATGAAGACATTTGTATTCTGCATTTAGTAAGTTTTGCCTGTACCTTTCTAAGGTGCAACACAGGTGTGGCCCCACCAATTACCATCCCTCTACCCCAAAATCCCCCCTCCCCTCCC
>CAUYON010135049.1:0-54330 GCA_963573935.1 Arctocebus calabarensis | reverse complement strand
CACTGTCCCAGGAGGCCTTCGCCTCTGGGGACAGGCCACCCTCCAGGGGTCACCCTTGCATTCTGGACAGGGGCCATATGCCCCGGGCACTCTCAGTCCAGTTTGGGCTCCGATGGGGTCACTGTCCCAGGAGGCCTTCGCCTCTGGGGATAGGCCACCCTCCAGGGGTCACCCTTGCATTCTGGACAGGGGCCAGGTTATTTTTCTGTTTTTTTAGTAGGGACAGAGTCTTGGTCTTGCTCAGACTGTTCTCAGACTCCTGAGCTCAGGGGATCATCTTGCCTTAGCCTCACAGAGTACTACAATTACAGGCATGAGCCACCTTGCCTGGCCCACACATATCTATTTTAGATGTTTAACCTTTCAGTTTTAAACCTCAAATTTTAAATTTTAAATGTTCTCTGTTAGGCACAAAACATGTTTTTTCAGCATAGTGTATGTGTCTGAATGTGAATGCTTACATAATATTTGCCAGTATTTCTCCTGCCATTATCAGTTGAGCAAGAAATAACATTTTCTTTATTGTACTTAAAAGAAGAATATTTTTAAAACAATAATAATCTAACTTTAGAAAGATTCTTTTGTTCACCTATTAGTTCATGAAAATTTTCTCTAACCCTTCCCTGTACTTGATTATCTTACATTAGTTGTTCTGTAAGACAAAGCACCTGTTTTAGAATTTGTTTTCAGTTCTTGAATTATTGCCCAGCACTAATTTGCATTATTGAAAAAAAAGTGGCTAAATGAGTGTTTTATGTTCTCTGATGAACCTCATTAGACCACTAATTGGTTGTAAGTAATTTAAAAATGCTATCCTAAAGATATAACCTGAGTTAACGTTCTTAAATTCATCAGTGTGCATGATGGTACAGTGCTGTGGATGTTCCCAGAATCAGGGTTTTCCATGTGTGACTGCCAGTTAGGAGGTATAAAAGCAACTAAGTCTTTCCTTTTAACTTCTTTATGTATGTCCTCTTATGAATGTAAGAATACAGAATGTCTGCATCATTGCTTAGAGTACTGCTAGAACCTTCCATTTGTCATTTAAACGAATGATTATAATTAATTAATTGACAATAAATTTAAAGGATCACACATCTTCACTTAGAGTATAATTAGTACAGAGAGGAGTTGAGAATCTGGAAACCTAAGACATTTTGAATAGCCTTTTTCATACTTCCCTCTTTTTGTAGGATCAAAGGCACAAGGCAGAATTCAAGCAATTTTTGATTCATTGGTTCGTTGCATCCTTGGTGTTCTAAATAAGCACAAACATGTAAAGTCAGTTATGATTATCTCCACTCTTCAGAGCAGAAATCTAAGGCTCTGAGGACCAGTTATAACTTTAGTGAACAGTTTGACTCAAGTGCCCTTTTACTTTTTTTTTTAATATGTGTGAATATAATTTAGTTCTATTTCATGTTTATTTCAGAATATTTGGGGGTACACATGTTTTGTTTACATACTTTGTTTTTTTCACAGTTGAAGTCAAAGTTGTAAGTGTGCCTCTACCCAGACAGTGTGCAACATACCCAAAGGGTGTAAATTTACCCAGCCCCTGCCCCCACCGGCTTAATTTTCATTGAGATTTATGTGCACTTAAGTGTTGATCAATGAGATCCAACCTGTTATTGAGTACATCTGTTTGGTTCTATATTCCTGTGATGTTTCTCTGAGAAGAATGGTCTCCAAATCCATCCAAGTTGTCACAAAAAGATACTAGATACTTTTCTTTATGGCTGAGTAATACTGCATAGTATGCATACGCTACATTTTATTAAACCATTCATATATTGTTGGGCCCTTGAGTTGTTTCTACATCTTTGAGATTGTGAGTTGTGCTGCTGAAAACGTTTGCATGCAGGTGTCCTTTTTATAACATAACATTTTTTCCTTTGGGTATATTCCCAGCAGTGGGATTGCTGGGTCAAATGATAGGTCTACCTTAAGTTCTTTGAAGTATCTCTGTACATTTTTCTATAAAGCTTGTACTAGCTTTCAGTCCCACCAACAGTTAATAAGAGTTCCTTTTTCTCCACATCCAGTTGGAGCCATTCTCTTTGAAGTTAGTTGATGTCTCATTGTGGTTTTGATTTGCATTTCCGTAATGATTAGAGACATTGAACCTTTTTTTCTGAGTTTATTGGCCATTAGTATATATATCTTCTTTTGAACAATTTCTGTTCATATCTTTTGCCCACTTTTTAATGTGATTGGCTGTTTCTTGCTGTTTTGCTTGAGTTCTTTGTGAGTTCTGGTTATTAGTCCTTTGTCTTATGGATACCATGTACATCCTTTTTCCCATTGTGTGGGTTGTCCATTTTCTCTTTTGATTGTGTCCTTGGCTGTGCAGAAGCTTTTTAATTTGATCAGGTCCCATTTATTTTTTGTTGTTGTTGTTGCTATGATTGCTTTTGGGTTCTTCTTCATGAATTCTTTGCCTAGGCCAATATTAGTAAGAATTTCTCCAACATTTTCTTCTAGGATTCCTATAGTTTCCTGCTGTAGGTTTAAGTCTTTTGTCCATCGTGAGTAAAGTTTTGTGAGTGATGAGAGGTGTGAATCCAGTCTTACATAAGAAAACCTTACCAGACTTCAAGCTACACTACAAGGCTATGGTAACAAAAACAGCATGGTACTGCAACAAAAACAGAAACATAGACTTGTGGATCAGAACAGAGAACCCAGACATCAGATCATCCTCATACTCTCATCCGATTTTTGACAAAACAAATCAAAACATGCACTGGGGAAAAGAATAGAGTCTGTTCAATAAATGGTGCTGGGAAAACTGGATAGCTACATGTGAAAGATTGAAACAAAATGCATACCTCTAGTGCCCTTTTGATATTGCTCTATCCTGTCCACTTCAGATGCCTTAGAGATAGGTAGGTTTGGGAAAGTGTGACAAGCATAGTAATAAGTCATGAGTTCCATAGGAAGAAGATGTTTGTGTTGGGGGACAAGAAGATTCGTCAGGGTAGATCACAAAAGCTTGGCTTTGGAATAGGGTTTGGAGAAAAGAACAAGGATAAGAGCAGATGTGAGAAAGTGAAATCATTTTCTGGAGGAGGACCATAATAGGAAATGAAGTTGTAAAGGTAAATATGGCAAAAATCATGAGAAACTATTAGAGCTCAGCTGTATGCCAATGCGACAGCTATGGAATTACATGCGATAAAATACAGCTTGAAAGTAAATTATACTCGCCCTTCATAAGTATTGATATCCATTGTTGTCAGTACTCTAAAGAAAGATGATTGTCACCATAACACTCCATGGGGGTTTGTTTAGTCCTTCCTTCATATTTCATCAAAACAAAATTAATCTATTTTTGATTATTTATTTGCAACTGGGATAATTTTTGTAAAGATCATTCATTTCCTATTTGGCTTTCATCAAAAAAAGACTTTCCAAAAGAAGATATACTCTTATTTTCTGATGTATTATAATCTGCAAACTATTTCTTAACTGTTTTGTGTCATATTTAACAGACAGAATTTATATTCTTGCAAACGTGCCATAGAGCTTTGCATACTTTATGTAGAGTAGAATCTCATTTATCCACCATTCTTGAGAAGTAGGTACAATACCCAAGTGATTTCCAGATAGATGAAACTTACTTGTTTAAAAGCTGGAAGTGGGACTTGTAGATACTACCCCTCTCCCAATTAAAAATAAATAGATAGAGAATAGTTAATAAGGATATCTGTCACTAAAATGCAGGTGTTTTGTAATATACACTTTCTATTTTTGTAAATGATTTGGAAAAATATTTGTAGAGATGCCATTTTTAAAAGATTAACAGAACATTATCTTTTAGTACGTAATAATATCAGTGTCAAATATTAAGCAGACAAAATACTGTCACAAAGAGTACGTATTTGATGCCAGTACTGAATAACAATAAAATCAGTAACTGACTTACTGATTAATTGTTCTTGCTAATGAAACATGGTGGTGTTTGGGGAAGAAAAAGTTAAGTGCCTCAAATAAGTCAGGAAATGTGTCTATAAAATAGGTTTCTCTTTTAACTATGCTTAATTGGTTGGAAATTTGCATACCAAAATCAGAAGCCATAAGATAAATTTTTATTTTAATGGTAGAATTTTGAAAAGCAGAACTTTGGCTAGAATTTATTTATCTGCAAGAATCTTTCATTGAAATCTTAGGACTAGTAGCCTGTTTAAGTCTTTAGAGGGTAAGTGAGCTTCCCCTTCCACCTCCAGTGTCGACTTCCTCGCCTGGAAATACTAATCAGTGGGGCCTACCCTTCGACTCTTTCAGTCCTGTGTTGATGGGTTTTATCTACATGGTTGACCTGCATGCTAATAGTTTCACTCAGCTGTCTGCTTCAGACTAGTATGTACAAAGTCTTTCCCCATTTATCCCTTCCCCAGCCTTCTCTTTAATCCCATTCTAATAATCTCATCACGGTGATTGATTAAACCTTTCTACCATTGTATTATGTTGAATCAGAGCTAGAGATTGATGAGGTGGCAAGTTCCATAGGCAGACAGACATCCTTACACCTGAGGTTCACCTGAGGCTCTTCTTGTCTTGGCCCGTGTTTGATGCCCGTGCACCGCCTGTGTTCGCCTGTATTTTTAGGTAACTTTATGGCATTCCCATCAAAGCTCTAAACTTGTGAAGGGCAGAGACTTTGTGTATTACTCTCTTCTCTATCTCCCACATTTTTAATACATGCACTTGATAGAACTGATTACTGTTGTGGTTTTGCACAGCTGCATGGGGTTTAAGCATCTACTAAATTAGTTTTGTGTTAGTTACAGAGTATTGACACTCTGTGAAGTCCCACACATTACCGGCCCTGTTCTCACACTCCCTTATTCCACTCGTAGGTAGGTTCTCCTTTTACAGACCCATTGCAAAACCATTTTTCATGCTCTGGGGGGGAATGGCCAGGGAAGGCCATCCTCAATGTCCAGCAAAAGTCTGTCACCTAGCTAGTGTTCACAGCGCACTCAGATGGGGTGGGTGGGGAGAATATGGGCAAGAGAAAGAGAAATGTTTATGACGTGGGGATTGTAACTGTTTCATGTTGTCTTCATCACCAGCTCCCCATCCTAAATTAGTTTAAGCTGGCCATTATTAGTATCATCAGTGATTTTAAAATAGTTGATACTGGCAATAATTCACTCACAAGGAGGACAGCCAGCATTATCATTTCTGTTATACTTACTGATTTTCACCAAGGCAAATGACTAAATGATTTTTTGCAAAGGATGTAACATCTTTTTAGGAAAGATTAGAACAACACGGGGAGGAGAGCACAGCACACCTAAGACCCAAGAAACAGAGCTTCAGTGACATCAGTGCAGCATCCTTCCCAGCTGCGACTGTTTCCTTTACAACGTTTAGCTATTAGAAAGAAGATAATTTCATTTCTTATGACAAATATATTAGTCAATTTGTTTGAAAGTCTTTTGTCACTTTATAGAGTGATGACCTTTGTTCAAGTGACTGTTTCATTTGGCAAGCCCAGCCCGTGTGCTTTTGCTGAGACACAATAATGATGCATGTGTCTGTTCCTTCCATTTCCACCTCGTCCTACCATTTGTCACTTTCCACCTCCAGACGGCAGGCAAAGCTGTTTATCTTCCTCAACTTAATATGTAAATTCGCAGTGCACATGAATGCACTGTGGTAGTCTGTGTCTTACATCATATTTGATACCTTCAAATATATTCTGCTTTGTGAAGGTAAATTCTAGTTTGGTTTTTGGCCTTATATCCCATCATAATTATTTTTGTTAGATGAGTAGGACTGTGTCTTACAGGTTTTTTGTGCTTACCTTCCTTCTGTACACATCCATGTATCAATGTGTGTGTGTGTGTGTGTATATATATATGCATATTTATATCTTATAAGTAAAAGATTATTCAGAAAATTTGAGGTAAGGTAACTTTAGGATAATTCTAGACCATTTTCTGTTAAGATTGCATTATTATATATATTGTCATTTTTATTTATATTATTTAAAGTGAAATGGCACAGAAGTTTATTTAGATTACATGTACTTTTCTTACACCAAGGATAAAGGGAACTTTTTTCCTACTGTGAAATTAAAAGCCATTCGGTGCTTATACTAAATAAGCTAGTATCACACATGGAGTGACCATTTTAAAAGGCAAGTTTATATCGTTGAAAGAATTGTATAGTTAGTAGTTGAAAAATAGATGGAAAATACGTTTTTATCATATTATATACCTTTTGGCAATATAATCATCAGGAAAATATTTCAGTTTCATGAAAGGGGAGAGAGGTAGTAATGTTGGGAGAAAGGGTAACAGGTGAAAGCTGCAGAAAAATGAAAAAGAAACAAAGATACTATCAGTGAAAGTTGAAACCTCAAAGTAAGACAGAGTTTGTGATGGATTAATCACAGCATCATATCATGCTCTTGGAGCTCGTTCATGTATGTATTTAGTTGTGTGTGCTCATTATAGAACCCTGGGATATTGACAACTGTGGTGATGCTTACAGATGGAGGGATTGAGGCTGAGAAACGTTAAATGCCAAGCTAAAGCAGAGATGCATTTTTAGCCCAGGTCATCAGACTCTTTTATCCAGGGCTCTTTCCTCTACATGGTGCAGTGTCTTCCAATAACTAAATAGTATGTGTCATTTGGCCTACCTAATTCACCTTCTCCCACTCTTGATCTGGGTTCCTTTATCCCATTATTAAGTACTTTGCTCTGTTGAATTTGCCTGAATTTACCTTATTAGTACATCAAAGCCCAGATTTAACATTTTTTCTACTCTTAACCAATAAATTAAATAGTAGATATAATCTGGTTACTGGTCCTGGTGTTGACTCACATTTTGTTTTTTGTTTTTATTTTTGTAGAGACAGAGTCTCACTTTATCGCTCTCGGTAGAGTGTTGTGGCGTCACACAGCTCACAACAACCTCCAACTCATTGGCTTAGAGAATTCCCGAGTCCCGAGTAGCTGGGACTACAGGCTCCTGCCACAATGCCCAGCTATTTTTTTGTTGCAGTTTGGCGGGGGCCAGGTTTGAACCTGCCAATCTCGGTATATAAGGCCGGCATCCTACCCACTGAGCCATAGGCACCGCCATTTTGTAATGTGTACCTGAAGCTTACTTTGAAATAGATGCTGTCTGTGCACCTCTGTTTACAATAACCTGAGGCATTGGTGGTATTATACTCAGTTTATGAAATCACATTGAGACCCAGAGAGGTTACTTTCTCTACTCTTAGTCACCACAACCCAAAGGGGAAAGTTGTAGGACGTGAACCTGTTTTTTCTGTCTCTATAGCCTTAAACTTTTCCTATTATAAACAAGTTTCTCTCCCCACCAAAGTCAGACAAGTTTTTGGATACTTAAAAAAAAGAGAGAGAATTATTAAGAAATACAAAATGTGCAGCTTCTGTGCCCAGGTTGCACAGTGGACTTTCTTCTAGGAAATAACTCCACGGAGCCCTGTGCTAAGACTGTCATTCTTCCACAAGGAGAGCCACAGAAGTTACTCTGAAGTGTTTATCTCACTCATTATCTAGATAGAAAAATGAGGTGAAGGCTGTTAGAATTTTTTTTAATCTATATGTTAATTAAATTCCACTCTATTCTTTTATTTATAGTATAAAGATGCATTTATGAAAGCAAATCCTGGCTACAAATGGTGTCCTACCACAAACAAGCCTGTGAAATCCCCAACACCTACTGTCAATCCACGAAAGAAATTTTGGGCCTTCCCATCTGACTCTACAAGAGATTTGCCAAGCCCCAAGAAAGCAAAGACGGAAGAAATGCCTCAGCTTAACTTTGGAATGGCTGGTGAGTTGAGACAGAATTTCTACCCATTCTTTAAGGACAGAACAACATATTTTGGCAGTATTTTTAACAAATAATTGAGGGAGTAGAGGGCAAAATTTATGAGTAATATGAAGCAACAGCAAATATGTAACAAAGAATTTGAGCATGGTGTACATAGAGTGTATATATAATTAAAGAAAGGGGATATAGACCAAGTGGTAGAGTCGTTATATCCATGTCAGTGGTTTCCTGACATGACAGTAGAGAAAACAATATGGAAATTGTTGGGAGCTCAGGGGGTTTTATGATGTTAACAAAATAGCTTACACACACATACACGGTGAGCTTCCCAATAGGCAATTTGGTTACCATGGATACTTTAAAGACACAATTATGTAGATCCTCTGAGTATTTGAAGCATTGAAGGCAAGAATATACCAGCTCCATCAGAGATGGATCTGACAGATGCATCTTGGAGAGCATTCTCATCTTGCCCTTTCCTCTCATGCCCCTTCCTGTCTGAGCCGTGGTCCCATTTGTTATGGGACCTTTAAAACTCTGGGTGGTGAGGAATGCTAAAGCATTTATCACCATGAAACAAAAATACTTATGTTCATCCCTGCAAGTGGCTCTGTCTTCCCTGGCTGTTGCAGTACAATAATCAAAAGGAATTTGTCAGGATAAAATTGGGAGATTGGGCAGGACAGAGGCAGTGAGGTTGCTATTGATCTGGAGGATTATAAGCAAATTTTCTTCAAAACCACATTATTAAACCATTTATAATATGGAAAGGTTGGAAAAGGAGGTTGAGCAATATTGTGATTGCACTTTTTTTTTAATAACCAATAGAATTAAAAAGTGTTTATAGCTCAGTATGAGTCATCATATAAAAGGTTGGTGATATTCTATATAAAAATGAAGAAGTGTAATATAACATAATTGCAGCATTCTGGGGAAACAAGTCTTTAGGTAATTTATGTGGATATCTGCAGCGTAATTCTAGGTGAGTGCCCAAATGATACTTCTATATGTTTTACAAGAATCAAAACAGAGGAAATTGGCTCGGCACCTGTAGCTCAGCATCTAGGGTGCCCGCCGCATACAACAGAGCTGGCAGGTTCAAACCCAGCCCAGGCCTGCCAAACAACAATGACAACTACAACAACAACAAAAAATAGTTGGGTGTTGTGATGGGCGCCTATAGTCCCAGCTACTCAGGAGGCTGAAGCAAGAGGATCGCTTAAGCCCAAGAGTTTGAGGTTGCTGTGAGTTATGACACCACGTACTCTACCAAGGGCAACATAGTGAGACTATCTCAAAAAACAAAACAGAGAAAGTTGCCCTTGCTTTACCTGTCACTGTGTACAATTTTAGCTTCAACCCACTTATTATTAGATAGTCTCAATGAGCTTTCTGGAGTTCCTGGATTGAATCAGTTGTAATGTTTTCTGAAACATTTTATTGTTGGGACAAAGAAAAGGTATGCAGATGACTAGCTTCTAACTGAATCCCTTTGATCATCATTTAGCATTCATTCTTTGTCCTCCAGATTCAGCTTGCTCTTCACAAACCAAATAATAATTGTAGGTAAACTAGAGAAAGCTAGGAAAGATGTCTTCTTTTGTAGCAACCATTTCTGACAATTTGTCTGCCTTTTACGTGTGATTTGCAAGTTGAACCAAGACTTATGTGAGGGTATTTACAGATCAGCTCTTAAATCAGTATTCTTAAAGCAGAGTGCAGGAGACAAGGAAAACACCTTTCTGGCATCTGTGTCATTACACGCCATGTGATGGCCAGTGTCCCATGTTGGAAATCCATGACAAGAATTCTTACAATGGATAACATTGGTCAGATATTTCTATGTCTCTTTCAACAAGATGAAAGTGAATTAATTTGTCTTTAATTAAAATCTAATGCTAAGCCACCTGAATCTAGGGGCTACTAGAAGGCTTTTATTTATTTTATTTATTTTTATTTTTTAGAAAACTTTTAAAAGCCAGATTTTTCAACATGGAATCTCTTGTTTTATTTGCTCAATAATCCTTGTCATACGACATTTTGCAATTTTGAATAACCCCAGTGTTGTCAAGTATATGATTTCCAAGAAAGGAAAGCTACATAGAATTTAATTTAGTACTAACTTCCTTGGTAAAGTGAAAGCATGCTATTTTTGTGAATCCTATTATATTTTTGATAACCTTAAATAACATTTGTATAAGTATAAATTAATATAAAGAATGTGGGTAAATTTTTGGCCTTTGTTTTAATTATCTATATAGCAAACTAATTGCAAAGTTCATATGGTTATAGAAATTGTCATGTAAACATGTTCCTATTTTACTTTGTAATTTGAACCTACACATTTTTATCCAATCCTCCTGATCTCTAAGATGACAGCTGCAAAAAAGCATTTTGCTCTTAAGGAACCAAACTAAACTTTCACTTGCTGCTAAATTCATTTCCCCCTCCTGATTTTATTTTTAAATAGATACAAGTGTCTATTTTGACAGCCACAATGGTTCTTAAACTTAAAGTTGGAATCTCAAAACAATACCAGAGAGCTTTGTTTCAGCAAATCATCCAGTGTTTATCTGTTTATTCTTGGTCTTCTTGTACGACTGTTTTCTACTTGATCATTTGGAAACATATTTTTTCCTTTTCCTTTTATTTCCTTTTCTTTTTTTAAAGCTACCTTAGAAGTTTTAAAAAATTATATATAAGATGTGGTCAAAGTTGTTTCATGAGTTCCCAAGACAGGGAAGTTCCAAGACAGATTGTGTACAAAAATGTACTTGAGGGCATTAACAACCAAAAAGAAGAAAGAAAAATGCCTTGGACAACATTATGACTGATCCTCATTTTCGGTTGTAGAGATTCTTAAAATTAAATATGCATTGATTGAGGGTATTTGTGCACCAGGCAAGACCCTGAGGCATTTTACATATGTCCTTTC
This sequence comes from Arctocebus calabarensis, assembly GCA_963573935.1. Taxonomy (NCBI): domain Eukaryota; kingdom Metazoa; phylum Chordata; class Mammalia; order Primates; family Lorisidae; genus Arctocebus; species Arctocebus calabarensis. Next base: position 43,571 of record CAUYON010135049.1, on the reverse strand, counting down.
ATTTCAGTTCTGAATTTAAATAGACAACCTTAAAGGATATATGTTTAGTCTTTCACTTTGCTGTTTTTATTTTGTCTTTCTGTTTCTGTTGATTATTGAAATAATGAAATTAAAAATCTCTTGTTTTATGTGTTGTGACATAAAAGGGATTAATTTGAGATCTTAAAGGTGTTTTGAGCAAGAGCCCAACAACCTTTAGGATTTAAAATATCAAAAATACATTTAAAATTTAAATTGATTTTGAAAGTTTTAAAGAAAGATTTGAACAAAGGCCACTGGATTTTGGAGGCCCGTTAGGAAAATTTTCTTGTTCTCTAGTTCTCTGATAGCCTGATTCTTTTTATCAGTCCTGATTTCACATGGCAGAAATAAGAAGATGAGAATAACATTCTTAAACTTCCTAGAAGAAAAATATAAGCACTCTTTTGTTTATAAAAAGAAACCCTGGGAGGCAACTGTGGCTCAAAGGAGTAGAGCGCTGGCTCCATATGCCAGAGGTGGTGGGTTCAAACCCAGCCCTGGCCAAAAATTGCAAAAAAAAAAAAAAAAGAAACCCTGTCTAAACTCCCCATGCTGTAAGGAAAAAGAAGTATCACATTAGGAGATAATTCATGTTATAAATAGCTGTGGTGTTGAGAAAAATGTTATGTTGGATTGGTGGGACAACAGTGGTATTTACAAGGCTCATAAAAATATGAGCAGTAAGCACTTGTATATGCCAACTTATTGTTACATAAAAAGTTTTGAAAGTTTTTCATAAAAAGTTATATGTGGTTCTGTTGGAGTTTTGATTGCTAGTCTTTATGAGTATTATTTTGACTCCATGTGGATGATAACGTATTTCATGCTTCTAAGTTGATGATTTGTTTTTGACTTATTCAGATCCTACTCAGATGGGAGGCCTGAGCATGCTGCTGTTAGCTGGAGAACATGCTCTTGGCACTACAGAGGTAAGCTAGTGCTATCTCCCTTGCCACTCTTTGCTCACGTTGGGGGTTGAGAACACAGCCATTTATGTTCTGTTCACATGGTCCATTCTGCATTTTCAACAGCTTACGAACAAATTTTATTTATAATTGTTCATATTAAGGTTTGTCTGGGCGTCTTGTACACTGAGAGTAAGAGAAGTGGTGTAAATAAGCCCCAGAGGGCCTGGGTGCAGATTTTGAGGTTCCAGAAACCTAGAGGTAAGAAATGCATTTTACAACTAATTGGCATTTGCCATGACTGTGTCATGAGTATATAAATTTGGTGCTATAATTTATTTTGTTCAAAACATTTCCTGCTTTTGTGTGTTGTTCTTTAGACTTGCTAGTGGAAACATGATGGTAAAAAATATGCAACTGTTAGTCTCTGTAGCACCTGAAAAATTCCAAACTCCAGTTTTGAAAATCAGGAAGCATAGCATTTCAGGATAGTTTTATTCTTTAAAATAGAAAAGGAAAAGGATCTGGGACCTCATGACCTTGGTTTTATGATCTAGTTATTGAACTGTTTGTGCCACACGTTTTTAGGTATGATTTTGATGGGCAGGTAGTGGCAGTGAACCAGGCATAGTTTGCATTTGTGGAATTCCTCTATTCTCCAGACCTGTTTAACAGAGGCCAGTCAAATTAACCTGCAGGTCATGTTATTTTACTACATTCAGTTTTTTGAGATAGAAATTTACAATCTTCAACCAGAATCTCTTTTTGGGGCAAAATAGCAGTCAGTTCGATTTCATTATAGATCTATATATTTTTTACCTTTTTCCCCAAATTGTTATTATACCTCAAAAATTACAGCTGAACAGCTACTCGGGAGGCTAAGGCAAGAGAATCGCCTAAGCCCGGGAATTGGAGGTTGCTGTGAGCTGTGTGACGCCATGGCACTCTACCAAGGGCGATAAAGTGAGACTTTGTCTCAAAAAACAAACAAATAAACAAATTATAGCTGAAGTGTTTTCAAATAGTGGTATTGGGATAGACACTGTACAAACTATATCATAAAAAGATTTTGTTCCTCATCGTTTACATTTGGAATCCACAGTTGTTACTGTGTATTGAATCTAACTTAATTATTTTGAGTCTGTTCAATTCAGTATAGAAATAAAATATATAAATTGTTATACTGGTAGTTATTTACATTGTGCTAAAAAAGAATACATGTTATTTTGTCCCTTTGCAAACTGGTTATTCAGCATGTTTGTACCTCCTAACAATAGCATTATCAGGCATCATTTCACTTTCTTTTTTTTGGGGGGGGTTGCAGTTTTTGGCTGGGGCCAGGCTTGAACCCACCACCTCTGGCATATCGGATGGGTGCCCCACTTGTTGTGCCACAGGCACCGCCCCATTTCACTTTCTAACGTACACTGCTACCTAATGGCAGCTCAGACTCTCCCTTCAGTGTAGAATATCCCAAGTATGTCCCATAGGTGAATGTTAGAACAGTCATGCACACTGACCTTTCAACACACTGAGCAACTCATGTGATTTCCAGGAATGTATTCCATTGTAAAAGTCAACATCATCTTTTCTAATCCATTAGATTATAATTCTCAGCATCTTTTAGCATTCTTTTAAACTTTCAAGTATAAATGTAAACCAGTCAACATCTGTAGGACTTATGGATGCTGGTCAAAGAAAAAGCCTTGCAAGGGGGTGGGGGAGGAATTTGTTTAAAAGTTTTGCTTTTGGGGCTGTTTTCAATGAGACGTTCTCTTCCTTTGTTTTAAGAATGTGTATATATGTGGATACACACACACACACACACACATATGTAAAATAGAACCTTAGCAGTTTATATACTATAGGCAGATGAACCTAAGACTGATGTAGTAAATGTGTATTATGTTTTCCTAAGAAAATTAACTGTATAAAGAGGTGAGAAAAATACAGAAATTTTATATTTCTGACATTTGGAATAATTACTGTGAGGTCTGTTGATACTGTTAGGTAGGACCAAAGTGACACTTTACAAAAATTCTGTCACAGAAAAGGTCTGATCATAATGGCTTTTTAAAACACTATAACCGAACCCTTATTTTGAAACATGAGTCTTAAAGGGAGAAGGTTTTCTTTTATACTCTGATTTGAAACCTTAACCACATACAAAAAGTTCTCAAAAAGGTATTTTTTAAATATGAAAATTTTAACATAAGATTTAAAAAAGCAGTTCTAGAAGGTAGCTAGGCTTACCATAACTGAATAAAGTCCCAGATAAGGCCTATACTATTTCTTAGATCTACTTGAAATGCTCTTAGAGTTTTTAGAAAGAAATTACAGTTTCTTAAGATACCAGTCTGTAAATAATAACAAGCAAAGTTTTTGCATTATCATTTTCCTGTCTTCTGATTGATTCTTAATCTCCCATTATATTAAAAAAAAAAAATCTCCCATTATAGATTTTTTTTACATTATTAGACCAATTTTTTTTTTTTTTGTAGCGCTGTTACTGAGCCTAATAGCCATCGTCTCACCTGTGGTAATTGTGTCTCTGATGAATAAAAAGGATAAATTTTGATAGACAGTTTGTTTTGGTTTTTAAGTTTTTTATCTAAACGGCCCTATTCTTTTGAAGGCTGAGTATATGAAAAAGTACAAACTATTTGAAATAAATTTTAAAAAACAATGTTTGTTATTACAGAATTACTGATTGAGGAAGCAAAATTGATATATTAAGCAAGAAAGACGTGAGGAATGACTCCTGGCTCAGAATAGCAGACTAAGCAGGTCTCTACTAAGATCCTATGAATTATAAGCAGAGAAGTCTCGTGGGGAAATAACTCCATAGTTTGAAGGAAATGCGAAAGAGTGTTTCCACTAAATAAGAAATTACAGCAAAATATTTAAATCAGAAACCAAATATATTCATTTAATCAACATTATACAAAAATAGAATAGCAGGGAGCTGCCAGGGGTTGAGAGCCCATGTACCTTTGGTACACTTGAGTTAATTTGGTATGTGCCTCTCTTGGGCTACTGTAGTTGACTCTTACAGGATTTTTAAACCCATTGAATTCTAACCTGCTAGCCCTAGTTCTTGTCCCTACTCCCATCAGAGCTTTTATTCCCTTCTCATAGTTTTATAACTTTGAAACACATTTTGTGAGGAAATATGATTTATTTAGATTCTACATCGAAAAGGGAATGGGCTGTCTGAGCTTTCCGTCTTCCTGGGAAAGACCTCTCCTGTTACGTCAGTGTTCACTGCCCATTTTGGTTGGAACTGCCCGTACTGCTGAAGAGCCTACCCTCTGCCATGGGTGGGACCCCAAGCCAGAGAATCAGCTCCTTTTATCCTACTTGCTTGACAATCATGTATCCTCAGTGAGTTCCTGAGCTGCATTGCTGAATTTACATGCCCTCCAGGTCTCTCAAAGACAAAGGGAAGGGGATTGTGGAAAAAAGGGCAGCAAGAAAAAGGGGGATACAGAACAAAGAGGATAGAGCTGGTGGTGGTTCCACAATTGGCGATTGCATTTTATCATCCCAGTGCTCTGGGTAGCCTTGTTATCTGCTTTATCAAATGAGGAAACTGAGGCAGAAGGATAATGTGAGTTATCTCAACTGCTGCTGCAATTATTTGTAGAACTGGCTATAGTTTGTTCTGGGCTCCCATACTAGTGCTATGCCGCAAGACTATAATTATACAATTTTACTCATAAAGTAAAATCAGCACTCATAGTTCGGATGCCCTGAGTAAAAAATCAGGTCCCCATTCCTTTCAGTGATAAGACTTGCTGGGTCTTCTGATTTGGGGGTGCTCGACTCTGTGTGACACGGATTGGTCATACTCCCCATGGTAGTGCCACACTCTTCCCCCGGTGTAGCACACTGGTAGGCAGGTGCAGGGCTTCAGTACTGAGCTTCTCCTTGAACTCTAGATGGCACCTCTGCCTTCAAACCATCTCTTTCTACTGAGACACTCCCATCTCTCTCCAGGCCTCCTCTTGTCTCTCAGATCCCCGCTTCCAGGGAAAGGCTTTACCTATCTGAGAAACACAGGCCTTGTATTCCTCCCCCTTTCCCACCATCCTGACGAGGCCTAGTAAATTACCATCTCTAATTTAATTGGGGCCCACACCTCAGTTGGTTTATTTCCTTAACCTCCTACTTGGTCTCCTGCCTCTTGTCACTCCCTAGCCAAGGCCAGTCACCTTGTACCCCTCCACGGACAGAATTGTCTAACTACACATCTTTCATCTGGCCAAAAACCTTCACTGGTACTCCCCACTGCCTTCCCCCTAATACTCAGGCTTCTTAATTCAGATTTCTCTCAGTCAGATTGTCTCCCACCCCACTCCCACAAACCTTTGTCTCCAGCCACACTGGGAAAGGCACAGAGGGTGCTTGCCACCATATTTTCCTACCTGCTGTTACCACATCATTTCTACACATTCCCTATCTTCCTTCCACCGGCCCCCACATGGATCAAAGGCTGCTTCTCTGACCTACCGTATGCCTTGTAATATTCTACCAGCATGCCCTTACATTCTTCCATGTGTAGCTGTCCCCTGCACATGACTTGCAAGCAATTTAGGGCTCAGGCGCATTCTTTTAGTCATCATTTTATTCCCTAGCGTGTACTGGATAGAAGTGGAATGAATGTAAGCTTCTTGAAAGCAGCAGTCTTTTTGGATGGCATATACTAGGCCTATTGAATATTTGTTGAATAGGTAAGTAATAATATTTGGATTAGCAAGGGTACAATTATAGTTCAGATATAACCAGTGCACATACCTGTTTCGTTGACCATGTGATCTTTACAGTGCTAGCCGTGTGTGGCTGTGGTCTTGTGCTTTATGAAAGAGGGATGGGCTCTTGATAATAACCTGACTTTCCAGAACACTTACAGTGCATATTACCGGCTTGATCTTGTTTCATATCAGGTACTGGATCATTTTTATATGTATGTAGTTTTCACTGTTGGAATTGCTCCTGTGGAAAAAAAAATACTACTTCTTCATAATTCTTAATTATACTAATCATTCCCCTTCCTTATGTTTTTGAGAATTATAGTTAAATCAAAGGGAGGATTGAATTTGAGGGAAGTGGAATAGCTAACAAAAATCACGATAGTGTTTTTCATTTTTCTCTTTTGAGCATAGAGCAACACCTAGTGGCTTTATAGATTATTGCAGAGACTATTTCTAGAAAAAACTTCTTTAATTTTTTTCCCTCTGTATTCAACTACTGCTTATTTAGTATCATTTCTTTCCTCTTAATAGTAAACAAAAATCTTTGACTACTTATGTTCTGTTATTTTAGAAAGTAATCTGGCTCTGGCAAAGTGTACCTCACCTAATAAAAGTAAGCAATAGTAAAGTAACTGAAATGCAAATAGCAAGACAATATAGCCCAGCACAATGTTTTAAACATTTCACTAGGTCTGGGACCCTCTAATTAATTACATTACTCAGATAGGAGTCTTTTGTGGAAAATAATCTCCCTTTCACATGAATAGAATTCTGTATTTCATTATCAAATGTATAATATATATTATCAGTGCTCATAAGCACACATACACATTTTATTGAATGCCTTATTTATCAAGCACTCAAGAAAGAATTCTACATATATACATTTGCCATATCATTGAACCATGTTTACATTTTGAGATTTTAGATTAAAATACGTCTAAAGACATATGTAACACATATCACACAGATTTCTACCTTGTTAAGAAAAAATATTTTTTACAATTATACTTACCTTGACAACTTAGAATTATAGTTGTAAATGCTCTTTGCATTGAGCTGATGCCTTCAGTAGAATTTAGGGGACTACTCTATTTTAAAAGAGTGCAATGCTTTATGACATATTTGTGCCCATTTTATAGTTTTTCTGTCTTTTTCCTGTCTCATCCTGCTATTGGCCTTGTTTCTTCCCTTCCCAATACTCTTCCTTCTTCTTGTCCCCACGTTTGGCCTCTTCTAATGCCCTGTTATCTCCTTCTGTAAAGTAGAGAGTCAGGTAACTACACAGCTTAGCAGAAACCCAATTCCTGGCCTCGCATTTGGTGCTTTCCCCAATACTACACTGAAGATACATGCTAAATTCACAGTGCTTTAAAGTAACTGTTACTAGATTTTGAGAGAGGACGTGGTTAATTAGAGTGAAATGCATAGCCTTAGTGATTCTATAACTGCTATTTTAACCATTGGATGGCCTTTGTGGTACTTCCTGGCCAGGTCACTGAGATTCTTCCTGTTCACACATACATCAAGAGAATCTAGTTAGTGAGCATTGTGCATCTGCTTTGTGTCAGATGCACAGTGAACACAAACACACATTCATACAGACTCCTTGTATAGTACATAGTGCAATTGACAAAATGTGCAGAAGTATAAATTAAATGGCATTGCTAATCCTTTACATCTGAATTCTCCATTCAAACAGAAAGTTTTACTTAAACCACCTTTCTTACAGTTTCTTGCAAAGGGTATCATTAGAGTCTTAAACTTTATGACTTGATGCTCTCTAAATGATAACTAAAAGAAATTTGAATTTTCTTCTTACTGTTAAAATGAACTCTAAGCCAGGGGTGTCCAACCTGCGGCCTATGAGCTTCATGCTGAATTTGTGAGGACTTTTTTTGCTTATCTGGGGTGTCAGATATCACGAAAAGTATACACAGATAGATCTTTTTTTGGTAATTAGCTTTTGTTAGTGTTTTTGTTTTTATTGTGTGGCCCAAGACAACTCTTACTCTTCAGATGTATGGCAAAAAAGAAAAAAGGTTGGATACACTTGCAGGTCACTGACTAACGTACTTCTTCATAAATTGTAATTATTTTTCATGCATCATGGGGTCCAGAATAAGAGTATATATTATATAGATGTCATGCAGTATAACTACCCTAAATGATAATGTATTTAGGTCTAAACACCTTCTATAGCTTTATGTCATATGCACACCTATTTTATTAAACCTTTATGAAGATATTTTATAATTTTAATTAATTTAATAAATCAAATTTTATTATATACCAAATAAGCCAAGTGCATAGGATTTCCTTATAAGCCAGAAGAATGTCGATTTTTAAAAATTAATTCTAAATTAATATATTTTGTTCAAATATTCCTTCCAATAAAGGAATTCCCAATCCTTTAGCTACTAGTTTCATGATTTTGGGGGGCTTCTTTTTAATAATGTCTCCTTAGTGGGACATTTGGCACAACATGTCAAATGGTCAAGTGACAATAAGGGAGTCAGACTTTGTAGCCAAACCACAGGTGGCAAATTAATTAAAGCTTTTGCACCTTCTCTGTGGTGCTTATCACTGGGAGAAGATGACCATTACTTTAACTTTAAATCCAAAGGTGATAATTAAAATTTGAAATGCTTGCTCCTGCATAGTGACCTGTGATGCTGTTAGAGAAACACATACCCAATAAAAGGTTCATTGAGAAACTGTTTGGGGGAGCATAACCCGGATGACTGGCGGCTCTTTTTTAGGATTTACCCATCTGACTTAATCACATGCACCTATTAAAATTACATTGGAAAAGATTTAATGACTCAGGAAAATTAATGTTATGTTCATTAAGTTTTTTTAAAAAAAGAACATTCTAAGACTGTAGGACAGTATCTGATTTTTGTTGAAAAACTTAGCTACATACACAACTTGAAGAATATATTTGGAGTATTACTAGTACTTAGCTTTTACCTTTGGGAAGTAATGTTGTAGGTGATTTTTCTCCTGTATTTTGTTTATTTTTATTTTTACTTTTTTGTATTTTTAACAGTAAATTTGGATTATTTTGTAGTCAGAAAACAAGTTGTTAAAAGTATTTGCAACTTCCATTTTTCCTTTAAAGTAGAAGATATCTTTTTTCTAGACTCCCTAATTTCGTCATTCAGGAAAGTGGGGAGGAAAGACACTGATGGAGGACTTTGATTACTTCATTTAAAAACACTTGTTGAACATACACATTGTGGCCAGGCGGTGTGGGGATTAAACAAGGCCTCTGGAAGAAGACATACAGTAAAGAAATATATATGTCCTATGTTAAGTGTTCAATAAAGAGTGATTTTGAGTGTTAGGGAGGCATAGTCATTTATCTCTTATCCAAAATTCTCTTCATCTGTAAAAGGAGATAAGAGCAAAAGAATAATTAAATCTTTCCCTCTGTAACATTTTGAGCCTCCTATAGACTTTTGGATTACAGGTGACAAAGTGAAGATGTCACCCGGATGCAGCAAAGGGTCAAAACTACATTAAGATAAAAGAGAAAATATATATCTCAAGAAGAGTACTTGATTAATAGAATTTTTTTTAAAGTGATGTTTCCATAACTGCTGTTGCTAATGAAAATAGTAAATAGTACAAAAGAAAACATATGCTGGGCAAATACTAATCTTTCTAATATTCGGGCTTATGTATAAACATGGGAAAACTCTAGATATCAAGCGTTTGACTTAACTTTTGTTTCTCCAGAAGTCTTACATTTCCAGATCTTATTTATGTTTTCCCATATTCAGGTTGTATGCAGTATTGAGGAACATGAAAGGAGCAGATTTTTTTTAGATTTGATGGCAAAGAGATGAAGTGGATGAGTCTATAGAAGTTTCTTTTTCTTTTTTTTTTTTTTAATAGAAGTTTCTTTTAAGTGAATGTTGATCTTTCTAAACTGCATTATTCTGTCCATTTACTCCTATTCATGGTATTATTTAGCAGCTGAATGGTCATTTGTATAGAACTTTGCACAATACCTACTTTTTTTGTAACAGTATTGCATCAAATTGGGGGAAATAAAACCACTCTTTCCTTAAAATGGGAGTGTTCTCGGTGCCATTTGTCTCTGTTGCAGGTGCAGACGCTAACCTTGTACTGCCATACGCCACTTTGCTTTGTTTCAGATATCCTCCGGCACGTGCAGGCCTGATGCTTCAGAATCCCCTGAATTGCGTCAGAAGTCACCATTGTTTCAGTTTGCTGAGGTAACATATTGCAATTTATACTGAACTTCATGAGGAAATTATAAAGTGAAGTTCAATTTGGGCTGATGACAATAAGAGAAAGCAATGAAGAATTCTGCTCAGTTCAGGAAACCGTGAATGTGAAAACAATCAAATTTTGGAAAAGTTGTTTTGGAACTCCAGAGTTCTTAATTAAGGAATGACTACATTTATGTGTTTATAGAAGCTTATTCAGTCATATTAAATATTATTACACTTAAAACTTATTAGTAATTTTGATTCTTGAACAGTAAGGTTAAGAATGTAATGGAATTACTATTAGACTTAGTCATTTTGTAGATGCTAATTTAATAAATCAGAAAACAGCATCAACTCATGGGTATTAGTTGCACATCTAATCTATACATTTCTTTTTTCCTTTTTAATACCTTTCCCCTGTCTTAATTGAAATTTTAACATGAGGTTGGCAGTTTTCGGTCTTATTTTTTCATACCTCTTCAGCTTAATGTCTCTTGATACTTGTTCAACAAGATAATGTAGAAAAGCACATTATGCTTAATGTCAAGTCTAAAGGTTAAGATTGCTTCCAAATGTCGTCATTTACCCAGACCCAATATGAGCCCTCATTGCTTAAATTTTTCCCTAAGCTTTAAGAAACATGGTCTTCCCTTGGTCATTTAAATTGTCTTTCACTAGACATTCCCTATACGGTCATCTTTCCTGTCATTTTCTCATAATGTTACAGTTTTGCCCAAGGGGAACATATGTCTAGTTTCATATTTTTACTCCTCTAATGTCTTTTTGGTGATTCTCTCAATATTTTGTTGCCAAAATACTTTTCATACTAGTACATTAGGCCATTCCTTCAATTTGCCTAAATGCCTTCCTAATATCACCAGAATGTTTTTAATATATATAAAAACATTGGTGTGTGTGTGTGTGTATATATATATATGTATATTTTTTTGTATATATAGTTACATACATTGTTTTATGTATATTTAATAATAATACATGTATATATAAAATGTGTATATATATTTTTTGTATATATGTAATATTAAATATACTTATTTATTATTTTATAATTTATAATTTAATATATGTAAATTTATATATTATATATTGTGCATATGTAATGTGTATGCATTTTTTACATATATTTAATAAATTATTGAATATATGATAAATACATATAAAATTATATTTATATTATATAATAAATATATTTATGTACATTTAATATATATGAATATATATTAAATACAAAAAATATATAACGTCTATTAAATGTATATTTAATATTGGATATATAAATATATAATACATATTTATATTACATATGCATAATATGTAATATAAATATGTAAAACCAATATATATACACACAAATTTTTTACATATATAGTTTATATATATATAAAAAACAAACATATACATACACAAACATACACACACGCATTTCCTCATGTGATACTTTCTTTTTATCTGTCACTTTTCTTTCTGCCTCTGTGTGAGATCTATCATGCATTACAATTATTTCTTATTTGTTTCCTCAAGAATTTAGTATTCACTTTGGACTTCTTTTCTTTTTCTTTTTTTTTTGCAGTTTATGGCCGGGCCTGTGTTTGAACATGCCACCTCCAGTATATGCGGCTGGTGCCTTACTCCTTTGAGCCACAGGCGCTGCCCCTGGACTTCTTTTCAATAGCACTTATAGCCATATTAAATAAGATGCATCCCAGGTTTGAAAGCAGAGATGCTTAATGTTCCCTGAACTTGTAAAGATCTAATGAAATCTCTAAAATTTCATGTGAAATTTTGGGTGTATTAGCATATGTACATTTTTTTTTTTTTTTTTTTTTGCAGTTTTGGTCAGTGCCGGACTTGAACCCTCCACCCCCGGTATATGGGGCTGGCACCCTACTTCTTTAGCCACAGGCGCCACCCAGCATATGTACATTTTGTGGCTTCCACAGCATACTTAAGATTCCAGAGAGATCCTTGACCTTACTGCTTTTATATAAAAAGCCCCTAACATTTCTCTAGGAATTCATATTTACATTATTAATTGAACTCTTTATCTTAATATTAATTAATAAAAATATCTTTTTGTTTAGAACTTGAGAGATGCTTTTTAAAAACTAGATGGATCTGACTTGGCGCCTGTAGCTCAGTGGCTAGGGAGCCAGCCACATACACCAGAGCTGGTGGGTTTGAATCCAGCTCAGGCCTGCCAAACAACAATGACAACTACAACCAAAAAATTGAAAAAATGCTGAGCATTGTGGCAGGAGCCTGTAGTCCCAGATACTTGGGAGGCTGTAGCAAGAGAATAATTTAAGCCCAAGAGTTGGAGGTTACCATGAGCTGTGACAGCACAGCGCTCTACTGTGGGCTACATAGTGAGACTATCTCAAAAAAAAAAAAAAAGATGGATCATAATACTGGTTCTAGTTGGTTCACTGCCTGATATAATTATTAAAGAAGTATATTGTAGGTTAGGCATTTCTCCTTATATAAACTGTTTATTTTCTCTAATAAACAGTTAGAGGGTTGGTAGGCATAGAAAGTAATGTCTAAAGTAAGACCTACTGAGTTTATAATTCCTAAGACTCCAGGAAAATTCCTGTGCGTTCATCTTTGCATCTTGTAATACTTGCACATGATGGTTACTTAAAATGACAAGTTTCATGTTTTGACCAAGTAAAGTTATACAGTTTCACCCTTGAATGTCTTCAAAACGTTTGGTTAAACCTTATCCGTTCATGATGGTTTATTTCTAGTTTGTTAAATTGGATCTGGTTGATCTTTTTTCTTCTCATTGATACTTAGGTTAAGAATGCTTATCTGTCCGATTCAAAAACTGCAGTCGAGTTAAAATTTACTTAATGGCTTCAGCAGTAAATAAAATCAATAATTTTGTCAATCTCTCTACTAATTCTTTCTCAAACCCAAACATCACTTTGATACTGTATCACCACATGTCCCCATTGTTTTTCTAACCAACTTAATGTAGACAGAAAAAGAGATTTTTCTGATTGAAGAGTTCTGATTAAGGTGCAATTACTGCTTAGTAAGTACCGTTTCAAAGAGTTGGTGAACGCAGTTGCTTGAAGAGAAAGATTTTGAGGGGACTGGGAATGGGCTGAAGTTATAATGACCAGGCATTCTGTTCTTGTAAATCACTTTTACCTTGTTTTGTAGCTGGATAAAAAAGCTTTGTTCACTTTGGAACCAAAATTAATAACTGACTTTGCTCTCAAAACATCCTTGGAAAGTATTTCCACATAGTCCTCCATGCAAGTTTTGAAAGAGAGTTGATCATAATTACCAAGTGTGTTTCACAAGCTCTCTCCTAGTTGAATCAAGTGTGGTATGGCAGAGTTTTCTATCCACTGTCAGACACTAATGTTGTGTGTGTGTATTTTTGGGTTGTATGGGAGGATGCAGATGTCATAAAAGAATGGAATGCCTTTTATATTTAGCGAGCAATTTATTGAGTTCTGGTGCAGTGCCAGTTAATGTATTTTATGCCTTATTTTTTTTTCTCACCATACTCCTATAAAATGAGGATCATTGTCATCATCAATTAACAACTGGTAAATATAAGTCTCAGAGAGTTTAGCTGAGCTGCCTGAGGTCATGTCCCAAGTAAACTGAGAAAAGTTACCCCGACCAGCGTCCATAAGCTTCTGTAACAGTCTTTCACAGCTGCCTCTAAGTAGAGCGAACAGCCTGAAGGGGGTGGTGTAGGGAAGAGAGAGAAACTGGTTTTACTTGCAGCCTCCAGCTTTTAATAATGTATTTTAAAAATTTATTAAAATAAGGACATTCATTTCAACAAGTCTCTTGAATACTTGGTGTTTGAAAAATGCCTGATACCCTCACAAGGGACATGGCAAATGAGCCAAACTCAATCTTTTTGTTCTTTCTGGTCGTCTGTTTTTAGAAACATGGCCTTTGTCTTTCGTTTATCTTTTGTACTGTTCTTCTGAAAGGGACTGAGGGTGGTGCCTCATGTTTTTAATCTTTATCAGTGTCTACAATAGAAATATATGGCAGATTCTAATGGTCTGATGTGGAAAAATGTCCCTGTGTATTAAAAATTACTTGTTTTTCTTTCAGATATCTTCAAGTACATCCCACCCTGAAGCTTCTACAAAACAGTGTCAAGCATCGGCCTTGTTCCAGTTTGCAGAGGTACACCTTTTCCTAATGTTTATTGGGCCCAGAAAAGTTATTTAGCTCAGGAATATTAAAATAGAGTTTTAATAACATACAGTGAACTTTAGACACGCCTCTTGCCTTTATTAACATAATACACGTGACAGTATTTATTGTTTTGTTTTGTTTTGTTTTTTGCTTGTCTTTGGTGTAATCATACTCAAATCAGCTTCAGGTTTTATACCCATTTTTGTAAGCATTCATTTGGAGTAGGCACTTATCAGTAATTTACTTATTACCTTGTTTTTAATTTATTTTAAAAGCTTGGAAAAACTGCTGTCAACATGAAGGCCAAAGGATCCAGTTTATTAAATTTTTCCAGTAGCGAAATTCAAAGTTGTAATTCATGAATAACTCTCTCACAGCAGATGCAGTGGTGAATCCGACCTGTTAAGTCAGGTTAAATTAGCTTTTAATGTGATGTAGCTTTAGCCAGTATTTTTATTAGTGCGTAATCCCAGGCTTAGATCAGGTCAGCTCTTGCAGGATCTTAGATTTCTTTCGTTTGTCAGCCAGAAAGAGAGCACATACCAGCCAGGTTTTTTTTGGTTGGTAAGCCGATGAGGCAAATTGGATGTCCTTGAGTTTGCCATAAAAGCCATATCTTCAACCATATGCTCATTTCTAATGAACCTATATGACAAATAATGAAATGTATATAATTTATGAAAATAAGACGCTATCTGCCATAGGTCTTTCAACAAAAAATGCATGTCATGTACTGAGCCATTTTTTATAGGGTTGAGAAAAAATGACAAGCAGTACTGTTCTGTTTAATATTGATGTATTGAATCACTTTGATTCATTTGAATAAAGAGTGCTGCATAAATGAAATGTAAAATGATACCTTTTGGTGTGGGGAAACCTAGCATCTTTTAAAATGAGAAAAAATTACTTTCAGCTCTTACATAAAAAAAAAAAGAAAATTGTCACTTCCTTTTGGGACACGTGTGTCAACCTCTATGACTTTAATCAGTTTGCCTGCTTAGGTGTTTACTGCTACAGTATTTGCCTTAGCTGCGAAGGGCTACTGTATAAACTGATAAAAATATGTAATGTTATTTCATAAAGAATAATTTGCTTAATCTGAATAGGTTATAGTTTTGTTATAATTTTCCAGGTTATTGTCACTGTCTGGGGGGAAATACTTTTGCTTAATTATACTTCTTTGCTTTCCTCCAGTTCAGCAGTTCTCAGCATGTGGGTCATGACCCACAGAAACCGTAATAAAGGGTTGTGGCGTTAGGAAGGTGGAGAACCACTGCTCCAGTTGTTAATACCCATTTATTTGATGCTAATATTTTTTTCCAGAGTTAAAAAAGAATTTTGGCATGGTAACTGAATTTATTTTTAATGTTGGCATCTGAGCCAGCCTTTCAGAAACGTTTTTTTCAAAACAATTTATTTGCCATAAATTCTGCTTGATTAAATTCTACATTCTGTAGCTTGAATATTAGAAAGGCAGTGGCTCATCTTTGACACCCCTGATATTTACATTTGCATTAGCTACCAAGAGGATTCAACTTAATTTAATACCAGTGTGGAATATTTGAGCTGGTGCTGGTACCTTTCTCATACCACTCAGAGCAGGATTAAGTGTTATCTAATCAATAACCCTCCTCCGATTCATTAGGAGCTCCTCAAGCCCTGGACCTGGTCTAAGGGACCAGTCTGCTGTTGTAATAGCCACTATCTTGTGATTGTGCAAAATGAGATCCCGCACCTCTCGTAAACTAATTTGTCCTTGATGCTGAGTACACGCCTCAAAGCATGAGAAGATTTGGTCCATGCCTTTTAAATGTACTAAGTTTTTTTTCTAGGAAAAAAAAGAACTTCTTGCTTGGGAGAGAGTTCATCAGGGAGACATTTCTGGATGTCACTTCTCTGCTCAATAGCGTTCGCCTCCTGAGTGTTTTGGGTTTTTTGACCATGAAGTATATGTAGGATTTGAGGAAACTTTCAAAAAAAATTATTCATTTGAAAACTTATTAGGAGTTATTTCAAGATATTGAAACAAGAATGTGTTTTCTAACAGAAAAATCAAAATAAAATGGATAATGTAAAAATTAAATTTGTTTCTCCCTAGAATCCATATTGCTTTTCCCACTTACATTTTGTATAGGTTGATCATAGCCCTTATTCCTAAGCAAATTAAACAAATGATCAGATCCTTGGTTATTTAATTACAAATGTTACATGTGATTATATAAAAGAAGTTCATGATTCTCTCTGGATATATAATCTCATCTAGTCATTTTCCATATCTGACCCAAGAGAATTCTAAGTTTCTATGAGACGTCTATGATCTGACTGTATTGCCAGTCCAATACTGGGCTGCTTTATTTAAAACCAAAATAGGAGTTCCCCAGATAAATGAATAAAGTTATCTACTAAAATCTGCTATGAGCATATATATTGCAGTAGGAATAAAATAGGCTATGATTACTAACTGTGATATCCCTAAAGCTCTTATAATTATTTCATAAAACAGTATCACCTCTGAGAAAACCCAAAGACTTTTAAATTCTTGTTCTAATAAAAGGTCTCAAACTTTAAAATACATCAGGATCACATGGAAGTCTTGTTCAAATACAGATCGCTGAATCCATCCCAGAGTTTCTAATTCATTAAGTCTGAGGGTGTGTCTGAGAATTAATATTTCTAAAAAGTTTCCTATTAGAGAATCACAGTTTGAGACAGTTGTTGGTTTTTTTCAAACCCCTAAATTACTAATTCATTATTGTTAAGGTACGTTTTATTTCTGAGACCTCATAGGGGAAAGATAGAAAGCAGAAGGGATAGATGTATAAAAGAATATCACATAGTGGATCGTTTTTTACCACTATCCCTTTTCCAGAGGTATTCTTAGCCCTATTACAGGCAATCCTCAAGTTACAAGCAAGATAGGTTCTATGAGTTTGTTCTTATGTTGAATTTGCATGTATGTTGGAACACATAGATTTACCTATCACCTGTAATAGCCTCTGTTCTTTACTGTGAATCGTATGTCAGTTTGTAACTCAGAGACTGTCTGTACAGTTAAATGCCAGTTTGTAACTCAGAGACTGTCTGTGTGTACAGTTAGAAGTGAGTATTTGAACAACAACTTTCTCTTTATAAACACTTTTAGCTTTGTAACATCATTTTAAGATCAGGCATGCAAAATTCTTAGAAACTATTTCTATTAATTTTATTTACAAACTCTTGTAACTCTAGGAAGAGATTAGCAGATTTTTGTCTTGGAAATGGGTCATTTATTATATAAAATATTTACCCAAGAAGCATACTAAGTAAAAAACAATAATCCCTAGTAATTTCTTTAAGTTGAAAATGTTTGTTTTCCTCACTGAGTCATAGGTCAGTGTCTTACAAGCTGAGAGGGATATTTTTCCTTCTTAACCAAATGATCAGTCATTTTTAAAGCCCATTGAAGTTACTGGTAACCTATGTGACACATCAACCCAAATAAATCACATTTTGTTTGTAGATTCTTCATGAATGTTTACATTTAAAAGGAGAAAAAGAAGTATCTAGAAAGAAATACAACTCTTTTTTTCTCTCTCTGTCCCTCTTTCCCCGTATCTATCTATCTCTCTCTCTCATTCTCCCCTTTCCTCCCTGTCTCTTTCCCTTTCTCTCTTTCTCTCTCTCTCCCTCTTTCCCTTCCTCCTTAATGTTGCTCTGAAGCATCTCCTGCCAATAAACACCTTTCGTACAAGAAAAAAAAAAGAAGAAAGAAATAAATACAGAGAGCCCCCTCCCATTCCTGCCCGACTTCCTGTCACTCATGTTTCTTGCAGATTCAGGTTGGCCCATGTGAGCTCCATCACACTGTTTCCAGACTCTGATCTATTAATTGGTCAGAATGAGTTTTTTATCTGCATTTTTGTTGTGTATGGGTAAATTGACAAACACACATGTCACTTGTGAGGCCTAGTTTACTAAAGACTAATGGCCAAATATAATGTCAGAAGGAAGTTACTCTCTTCCGTTAGTTAACAGGTCTGACAGCCACGACTCGTCCACAGAGTCTCTTCTCTGCCGTGTGGCTGCTACCCTCAGTATTCCTTTGCATCAAAAAATTACAATATTTAATTTGAAGACACAGCTATCTGAATAATTCAGACAAATAGATTTGGACAGTGAAATTTTTCTTAGAAGACATTAACTTTGCCAATATAACTATAATGTCACTAAATTTAAAATATTGTCACAATTGGATATAAGCTATAGGTACAGGATTCATTTTCACAATGGAATGCTCAATATTTTACAGAATATTACAGTCAATTAAAAACATGCACTGCAACTAATCAGTCAATGTAGTATGTTTTATTGGAAGCATTAATATTTCTTTTAAAGTAAGGAAGAACAATTTTCCTCATTAGTGTTCATTTGTTTTTTGATTCATTTATTCATTCAATAAGCATTGGTCATTTTCTCCCAGGCTGAAGTTTTTCTAATATCCCTCATAATTGCAAAAGACTTCCACCATTACCTAATGAAGTTTTCATCTTTACCATCTTTTCCCTGACATTGTCACCCACCTTGGGCAGCCATGAAATGAACAATTTAACATCCAAGGTGATCATTTTTCTTGGCACATTAGCTATATCTCATGTACTATTATACCCACCTTTTAGCTAACCTTTATGAATGAATACTGTTTATCCAAACATGACATAATATTCAAGAGAGACTCCAAAGGAGTTAACTGATTAGATAGCACCATTCAATTTAAGGAAAATAAAAAGCCCAGCCATAAACATACTATCCAGTATGGCCCCTTCCACCGGTGCAATAAACTCATGGCTCCCTCCAGAGCCAACCGGTCATTTGAAAACAGATATTAACTCTATGGTTCTTACTCAAAAGGATGTGTATGTCTGGAATTGAATAATACTGGCAGGAATGAACAGTGTATAACAATTCAGCATTGTACAAGCTATGCTTGAAATTGAAGCCATCAGCATAGATGAGATTCCTGAGAGATGATGTGTAACATAAAAAGAGAGAAGGTCCTAAGACAAAACCCTAGGGAAAACAGTTTTCAAGAGATCACTGTAGGAAGAAGAACCAACCAGGAGTGGTGTGAGAAATAGGGATGCAAGACCCCACAGTGATAGAAGGCCAAGGAGGAGTTTTCCCACACCACCAAGGAGCAAGGACCTGCAGTAACAAAAGCGGCAGCAGAGGGAGCCAGTGGAAGAACTAGAGAGAGCCTGGCCTATAGCAAAGGGCACCCAGCTTATCATCCTTCAGGAATCTTGAGAGAGTCCCAGGAGTATGTGACAAATTTAGTACTCTGCTAATTACTACATTTAATAAATATCAACCTCAAATGTTGCCATTTTTAATTATGTTCAATTCCAGTTTATCACTAATTTTTGGAATTGTATTAAAAAGGTACTTATTTATTAGTGTTAATAATAAATCATTATTGCTAATAGTTGTGCCATTTATTGAGCGCATAATACTGCTACTCACTAAAAAACATCAACCCTAGTAGCCACAGCGTAATATGGGGCAGGTGTTAATATTTTGAAAGTGAAGTAAATGAGACTTAGAGTCTTAATTATTTGCATTACGTCCACACAGCAGAAAGTAACGAATTCTGTTTGGCACAAAAGCCACATTCTTTCTATTACAAAACTTTGGATCATGGGATGGGCATTTATGTTCAGTACTTCATTCTCTTAAGCCACTGAGAGTCAGTGATATATCGTGTTTGTTTTTTTCTTAGTTTACTGATAACTTGAGTAATTGAGTTCAGTCTGTCTAGAAATGATAGAAGTGGTATTTATCAATGAGAATTTGGCTAGAGGAAGATATTCCAAACTTCAGAAAAATTGAGCCCCTTAAATTTATCTTCTAAAGAAAAAATAAATGATATAGGAAAGCACTCTGTTAAAAACTATAGCACCTAAGAGGAAAGAGTTCTCATAACTTTCTTAAAATAGACTCTGTTTAATGGCCTAGGTAGCTTATTAAATACACGTTTCTACAAAGGCTTCTTATTCCACAGGTATTCTAGGGGGGATTTCCTGTAGCAATGAACACTCAATCTCTCCTGAAGCTGACAACTCCAGAGAATCCCCTGTGGGACCTGGAGTCACCTGTACGGTTATAGTCACAAGGCAGGATTACTCCCGAATAGAATTGAGAAATAGCTGTTGTAAACTAAGAAAGAATTCAGAATCACAGAGAATGTAAAAACTTAGACCATAGCTAGCTACTATAATGATGACAGAACTCCAGGAGAAGAAAGCTTTGTAAATATCTTTCAGAATGTGTGTTCTCCTCAGCTCTTACTGAGGCTAGAAATGAAAATGAAGTTTTCATATAAAAATGAGAAGGAGCAGTGCTGTTTATTTTTATCAGTACCCAGTCACTGTTCAAGCAAATTTGCATAAGACTGTGCAGTCATTGTAACATGTTTATATGTTGATGTACTGCAGCGTAGCATAAGCCCTTAACTGTATAACTGAGATTTGTGGTATTGTCAATCTTCACACTTACATTGGAGCGTACTCTCAAAACCAGAGTCAATGTTTCATATAAAACTCTTAGGTTGTCCTGCTGCTGTTGTATTACTTGTATATATAAATATATTGCATTCTTGAAAAAGGAGTGGAGTGATGGGGCTTGCTCTTTTGCCCAAGCTGGAGTTTAGTAGAGTGATCATAGCTCACTGCAGCCGTGAACTCCTGAACTTCAGTGATCCTCCTGCCTCAGCCTCCTGAGTAGCAGGGACTACAGGCATTCATCACTGTGCCCCACTAAGTTTTCTTATTTCAGTTTTTGGAGATGGCATCGTGGTCTGTTAGCATCTGGACGCAGGAGTTGCCAGTACTATGGGCATGTGCCAATGCACTCAGTATAAAAAAAATTTGTTGACTAACTTGATGCTATTTTCCCACAGAGATTACACATATATTCCTTTAAAAGAGGAACTACTTGGTAAATGCAAAATAACTGTTTCTTTTATTTCAGTTGATTAGTTAGTACTTAAATAGAAATTGAAATGCGTAACTCACTTTAAGGTTGTAAAGTTAAAATTAAAGCCTGAAATATACAAGATAATTAAACAGCCACCCAGGCACACCTAGGTTTTTAATTATTACTATTTTTTAGATTATTTACTAAAAATGGTTCTCAAAATGGTCATCTCAAGCATAGCGTTTGAAGTTATGGGTACTTGGAAGCAATGATATTTGCATAAACTAAGTAAAATTGCTGAATATATTGCTGAATATAATAATTGCTGAATATAAATGGGAAGCAAAGATTCTGCTATCACAATTAATATTCTTTATGTAAATTGTCTTTTGATATAGATTTCTTCAAACACTTCGCAGTTGGGTGGTGCTGAGCCTGTAAAACGCTGTGGAAAGTCTGCCCTCTTTCAACTGGCAGAGGCAAGTTTCTAAGAGTGCATTGAAATAAGATCTGCAGAGGTGGAAATCACAAAATATTTAATTATAACAGTGTTCCTTGAACTATACTGTCTTTCCTGTGACCATAAAACATTTTATCTAATTTTCAACAATGAGAGGGTTAACCTGTAATTTGGGAAAACAGAGTTTGCAAAATCTGATTGCAAAAGCAGATTGTAAAATCTTTTTCACAGGTAATATTTTTAAAATAAGGCCAGTTTCTATCTGTCAGATTGGTTGAAGAAGTCCAGCCTGAACACAGAAGAATAGCCTAGGTTATTTGCCTTTGCTCTGACCATCTATAAATCTCTTAAAGGCTCTACTTTTAAATCAGGTGGTTGATGTTTTTTAATTTCTTTTTCTTTTTCTTTTTTTTTTTTTTTTTAGTGAAGAGCTCATATGACATGTTTTAAAATCTATTTTTATAACGTCTCTCATTTATACATTTGATCTGACATGAGCATAAAATGCTACTATTCCATTGGCAAGGTAGAAAATGTGCTTTTTTAACACCAGTGAAGGGCAGAGCCCTTGCTTGGTATGGGGTGAGTCCAGGAGGACGATGCCAGAGCAGTTGTTGCCAGGACAGGCACAAGCAGTGGCCTTCCCTGCCTGGCTGTGACTGCTCTGCCCCCAGGGAACATGTGGAAGAAATATTTTCAGTACCTGGACATCCTCATAGCACTTTTCTCTGTTGGTGAGATAAATTAGGAGGCAAAAAATGATCAAAAATCTATTATGCTAAACCTTTTTTTCCTTTTCTCCCATTTTTCTGTCTTCATTCTAATGGGTTCCTTCTGAGTTCTGTTGTGAGAGATATGGTTCTTTCATAAATTCTTTGTATTTTGTGGAAGCTAATGGGATCGTCTTACTTTATAAAATTTCTAAATTTTGTTGTAATTCATCTCCTAAAAAATGTGAGAGTTTTAAATACCTAACCTCTTTAAATTAGGCTTATGCACCTTAACCAGATCTAAATTCATGATATAAAATGAAAAGATCTAAAATAATGAAATATATAAACAGTGGAACAAACTAACCTAGTGTTGTCATATACCAAGCTGACATGCTTCTTGTGAAGACAAATTCAGACTCAATTAGAGGTCTACAAATGACTGAAAAACTGTAAGGAAAACATTTGAAGACATCAGGGACTAGTTCTAAAAAGAGCTACATGAGTCAGGGCAAAGTAATATTTCAGATACAAATGAAACTGAAAATCTGACAGTATCTTTGGGGCTAGAGTTGTAGACAAATCTTAGTAAACAGACTCTGAGGTCAGGAATGTGTTTATTATCTTTAAGATTGTATAGATTGGCTTGACGCCTGTGGCTCGACAGGCTAAAGCGCCAGCCATGTACACCTGAGCTGGCAGGTTCGAATCCAGCCCCGGCCGCCAAACAATAATGACGGCTGCAACCAAAAAATGGCTGGGCATTGTGGTGGGTGCCTGTAGTCCCAACTACTTGGGAGGTGGAGGCAGGAGACTCGCTTGAACCCAGGAATTGGAGGTTGCTGTAAGCAGTGATGCCACAGCACTCTATCTAGGGTGACAGCTTGAGGCTCTGTCTCAAAAAAAAAAAAAAAAGATTGTATAGATTGTCATAATAATTATTTTTTAAAAAGTGATTATTTTTCTTAAATAATACAGATATATGGCCTTCTGCTTTTTCTCATTATATAATTGTATGTGTGTACACATATATACAAACATACATGTCTCTTAAATATTAAACAACACTAAATTGTAAAACAAAGTAACTTTCAGTATTTCTCTTTATTAAATAATTTTTTGTTAAAAGTGTATGAACTTTTGGGATATTACGCTGCGGGGGAGATGAATTCATCTTCTCATTTTCTTTCTTTAGCATAGCCGTCATTAAAGAAAAAGGATTCCTTATTAAATCAGAGCTCATTAAAAAGAACACTCCTCTAATTTGTAGGGATGCATCCCAAATATGAAACAGATGCTATGGTTTAACAGATGTTTAAATGCTGGTATCATAATTTAAAGAGGTAAAATGACTGAAATAAGCCTATTCCAATTATAGCAAATCAGCTTATACTTAGTTTCGTGAAACGTTTGAATAAAAATATATATTTTTGATGATACAGGGTTGCTAAAAAAAATTGACAAAGAAAATCTTCTCCTATAATTATTTGCACCAAATGAATATGATGTCTTAATCTAATACAGTATATTTTCCTGTGACATCCAAAAGCTTTCCCAAATTCTAGTTAAATAGATGCACAATAGATTAATCAGCATCTCCAAATAATCACCAGTAGATACATGCTTACTTAATTTTTTTTATCTAATATGTATTCGATACTCATTTTTTTTAACAGAATACGGGCCAGCGCCTGTGGCTCAAAGGAGTAGGGCACCGGCCCCATATACCGGAGGTGGCAGGTTCAACCCCTACCCTGACCCAAAAAGTACTGCAAAAAAGCAGAATGCAACATTCAGTTATTTCTGGTACCTTTCAAATAAACAAATATAACAAGATATCTAAGAGGACTTTTCCTTTTGCCCAGAATTAATGCTGTTGTCTGACATCTGAAGAGACAACTTTATACATTCACACATTCCTACGGGAAAGCCACGAAGAAACAACTTCCAGTTTTGGCCAGACCCTTCTCTTGGGACTTATAAAGAGACGGCCTAATCCAGCTGTTATCCTGTTCCTCTTGTCCCCACTGCAGTCCCTAAGGCATCCCTAAGTGAAGGGGTAGCATAGGTTATTTAATCATCTGGAATATGTTGCCTTTCTCTCTGTCCCAGGAGAAAGGAGAGAGGTACTTTCCAGTTGTTATTCCTGTCCCATGTCAGGGAAGTGAAGGAAGCTCCAAGAAAAGATTGAGGGAGATACATGTTCTTTGGGGAGAAGCAAGAAGGGTTTTGGACATGAATTTAGTGGAGTATCCTTCACCTATCTGATCAGGCAAAAAGAGAACTGAAGAAAACTAGCAGCAGAGAAAGACTTGGAATGGCCTGCTACACTTTGGGGCATTTTGAAGACGTGTTAGTTTCCCAGGGGTCACATGGATAAATAGACAGTACTTGAGTTTGATCAGGTGATAGATCACTGGACAGTGATGGGGAAGGATTGCTTAGGGCAGGCCGTCAGGGAAGAGTACACTGGCGATGCCTTTGCTCAGGACGCTCTGAAGCCTCCTGGAAGCAGAAGTGATACTCGGTGGCATTGTACCAGTACAACTGTCTTAAGACCAAAACACCAAAATACTTATGTTCAGTAAAAAGCCTGTACACAACCCCCAGTCCCCTTGCAGCAACTGGAGACTATATCCCTTCTGTCAAGTGACACCCCCACCTGTTAAACATTTTAATATCATCCTTGCCTTTGGCATCCTCGGTGAAGGTCCTCGAGTCTTCCATGGAATTAGCAGGAACCAACACAAAAAGAAAAATATAACAAAGGGCTATTGGTTATACTTTCACCATTGTCTTATGTTCTTTAAACCAGAGAGTGAATGTAGGCCTTGTGAAGGATGGGCCAGCACCAGCCCAACCAAACCTAACTGCTCATACTTGCCCAACGCTATTCCTGTGGGATGCAGTGGGAGGAGGGAGTCAGTGAGCAGACCTCTCAAAGATAAGGGTTGTTACTGCCAAAAACATCTTCTCCTTGGGGGAGAAGAAAGAAATATTTTAGGCATATATTTATGCTGGCACTGAACCCACCTGAGAGGACAAAATTAGAGGAAGTTGGTAGCAGCCATGAAGACACTTGGACTAGCCTGCAAGTTCAGTTTGGCATTATAAGGACCCCTCACCATTTCCCAGGACCTTGGACCCAGGAGATACCCTGGGGAAGGCCCCAGTTCAGGCCTCTGATTGGCATTTGAAACTCTGGTAGACTTGATAGATGAAAGTGACCTGAATGTGATGGGATCTGTTCTAGGTATTTCTAAGAGATCTATCCAGACAGGAAGGGAGATTTCTCCTGAGGTCAGAGAATTGAAAAAAATATAATATTTTATGTTTGAACCTCCCTGAGGTTTATACTGTTCAGTTAATCAGGTACTTTCCTTGTACAAGTGCTATAATGTATTGTGTTTGATTTCATTAGGTCAGGTCATATAAAGAACAGCAGATCATCCTCCCTGGAGATCATTGTATGTTATAGTGACTGTAGTTAGAGGGCAGGCTGAAGAGGTCAGAGATACCTTTACCTGTACATTTCAGCCAAGAAAATTTTATGATCGAAGAACTCTAATGCCAAAGTTGTCTACTATAACAAGTGAAACAATTTATTCATTTATTCTAACAAACGATTACTGAAAATCTACTTTTCCCATAAAAGTAAGGCTGCTGAAGCTGAAGGAATGGAGCTCATATTTTCTTTTAAAAAATATCTGCCAAGATGCATCTTAAAAACTGCCAAGATGCATCTTACACATTTTTAGTGCAGTGAGAACTAAAACCTGTAAACCTCCATCAGGGGTACAGGAGCACCTTACCTCCAAGTACATTTTGGTATTTTAGAGTATGATTAGGGGCTAGAGCATAAGCCTGAAACATTGCTATTAGTTTTAGTTTTTCTGAAATAGTTTTAAATGTTCTTTAAAATATACTATAAATTTTAATAGCAGATGTTTTCTGCAAGTTTACTATACAAAGTAAGATAGTAGTGACGGACATTTCTTAATTATCTATTGTGTGTTAGGCACTAAGTACTTTATGTGTGCTAATTTTATTCTCACAATTGTCCTCACAGCTACATGGGTCATTACAAAAGTTTTGAGATAGACAAAAATCAGGAAATGTGAAATCTATACTGATGGAATTAAATGAAGCCTTCCCAGTGACACAGATAAACTGAGGAAATTAAAACGTATGTGGATGAATCAGAAAGGACTCTATCAGCTTCTTGGAAGTGAAATAGTAGACCATAACACAGTCTGTCTCAAAACTTTCCTAGTGACCTGTGTGTTAACACTTTTCTTTTATACATTAGGAAACCGAAGACAAACTTGTTTAAGGTCACATGGACAGTAAGTGTTAGAAAGTTGGGTAGGAACCCAGACAGCCTGTCTCCTGTCCTTTTAAACATAGGGCTGTTTTGTCACCTTATTTGAAGTGAATATTAAAGACTGGGCAAGTTCCTTGTTATAGGAATATATGTATTATAAACGTTGCTGTGGAAGACAGCTTACTCCTACACATATATATGTGGCTGAATAAGATGACAAGATTGTTCAAGAGTGCTGTCAAAGGAATAGAGCTCATATTTTCTTTTAAAAAATATCTATATTTAAAAACTGCCAAGATGCATCTTACACCCTTAAATAAGTGCCTGTTGTGAATACAGTTTGGAAGAGACCGGGGGTGTTATAGGAGATTACGGTATTACAACTCCTGTCCACATGGAGCTTATTCTTTAGTTGTGGAGAGATGAAACAAGTTAGTTATAAGAAATAAATAGTGCATGTTGACTTTAGAAGGAATAATGCAGTGAAAAGATGAGATTCCACTTGAGTAATGGGTAATACACAAAGTGAACACATGAAACTAGGGAAGGAGAAATTAATATTAGCAGGAATGTTCTGGAAACTAAGCATAAAGATCTTTCTTGATGGAGTTTATTTAGCAATTACTTAAGGTTGAAATGAGCAGCATTTGAACCACATCCCTTTGCAAAGATAGTTTGCCCATGTTCTGTTAACCTGTATCATATTTTACATTTCAATTAGTGGCATATTTAAAAATTATATTTCAGATAAATGCAGATTTCTGACTTCTAAAAATTTAGAAGATCTGAAAATACTGGGCTGAACTTCCTCCACAAGAACAGTTGGTCAGAGCTGACTAGCGGCTGCCCTCTTAGTGAGTGCTCTCCAGGAGGCACCACCCTCTCCTGTCCCTGCTAAGCTGAGTCTGAGACCAGCATCATTACTTGTACTTGCCCACTTCCTTCTTTTATACCTGACCACCCAAATACACATGAGCTAGTGACTTACACAGAATTAAATGGAGAGATGAGATAAAGCAAAATGATAAAGGCAAGCAAATGAGACGGGTAGATGCAACATGTAAATTGGATTAGAAAGAGTAGAGAAGATTGATGAAGATGAAGGCAAAGTGTCGCTGCAAGTCAGAATTAGGAACGTGTTTAGCACAGAGCAAAGAAGTTGGTGCTTGAAAACAGTGAGGAGCCTTTAAAGATTTGGGGCAGGGGTGGGCAGTAATGAAAGCAGCACCTGGAAAAGATTCTCTCAGCAGCTATGTATGGAATGGAATGGAAAGTTTCTGTGGGCTTTAGGTGCAAGACAGTAAAGTACCAGGACTTAATGTGGGAACAGGAGGCAGAAACAGATACCAAGGGCAAGTCATGGGTTTGCTGATAGAGTCCATGAGTGAGAGGCACAGAGAAAGAGGAGTCAACGATGATAATATCAACTGAACCTGAGTGTTTGGCCCTGACCTTGGAGCCCTGCTTCAGGAAGCCTAGATGTTTTCAAGAAATGGGCAAGCCCTGTTAGGAGAAAAGAAGAAGTGAAAGATAGTGAGGGAGAAGGAGTAACTGAGGAAATCCAATACTGGAAGAGTGGAGAAGGGAGGAGATTGCTAGCCAAATAAATAGTTGAGTTTGGAAAGCAGGCACCTGCGTCCTCTGAGCACAGATGACAGAGACAGTCACTGTAGATCATCCATCACTAGTCATTACTGGTGGCATTTGATAGAAGTGTGGCAACGTTTGGTTTGCTGTTATTTCTTTATATGCTAGTGATGTGCATTATCCTCTCCATCCTCTTGTAACCCTCTCAAGCTCAGAACGTAGACCTCAAATCTCACCTTAGCTCTTCCTATACTGTTGTCAAATAAGTGAATTCTAAAATGTACAGTGCGGTTAAGGGGACTTTTTTTCATTATCTTTTTATATAGAGATATGAGTTATTTTTAGGAAACTCCTTAAAGTTTTCATTTCATTCCCAATTGCACCAACTTGTTTTTGAATGAACAGAGCATAGGACTGCACTTAATAACTGCCCTTAACATCTCTCGGGGAGACTTCAGCAGTGACCTTAGGGAGCAAAGCCCACCTCCATCCCATCCAGAATCTTCAGAAAGTATACCATTTCTGAAGAAATAGTGAGTCAAGAGAAATATTCAAATCACCATTTCACCTAGCCCAATTGTTTCAGCAAACCAAATAGAAAACTGTTAAATATGCCCAGATTTTAGTGTTGAGAGCAGCTTAGATCACTGTTCTGTGACCAGCTATCTTTTATGATATAGAGAATTGAATTTTCTTAGCCGCAATGCTATTCTCCAAAACTGTCAACCAGTGTGTATTTTATTTAATCATGGGAGAAATGCACATCTTGGGAAATGCTGCTAAATGCCATCCTAGAGCTGTGTCTACAGTTTTGGCAGATAACGAGCTAGGACAAAATGTTTGTTAATATACCTTGGCTGCAAAACATTGGTTTTTTTACTAAAAAGCAGAGATTTTGAAATTGAAACTTCTTTATTAGAGGCAGTAGCTCTGTTTGCTCGCTATCTTCTGTTTAATCTAGCTGACTTCTCCGTTATAATAGACAATGAAAGACAAAGTATAATTGAGTAAAATAATGTGGTACATTTGAAGCTACTTACCATTTCTGAGTACGGGTTGAGCATCCCTACTTTAAAACTCAAAATTCTTAAAAGCTCCAAAGTCTGAAACTTTGCTGATATGACCTCACAAGTAGAAAATTCCATGCCTGACACCTTTCCTTTCTGATAGTTCAAAATATACAAACTTTGTTTCATGCACAAAATTATTAAAAATATAGTATAAATTATATACTATAATTATTAAAAATATAGTATAAATTAGCTTAGTCTGTATATACGACACATAATGAATTGAGTCTTAACTCCAAAATATCTCATTATGTGTATGCACATACTCCAAAATCTAAAAAAAATCTGGGATTGGTAACACTTCTGATACCAAGAGTCTTAGATAAAGGATACTTAGCCTGTACCAGTTAGATGGCTTCTACTTCTATGGATTTCCTTATGTAGTATACATTATATATTATCTTTTGCTTATAATTTCACTTAAATATTTTAAAGCAGAATACATTAAAGAAATGAATCAGTATCTTAACATTTGCAGAAAAGGACATATTTAAAAGTGTCTCTAATTCAAAGAAATAAATTAAATGAATTTTTTGAATGATGCTTCAAGAAATTGTGAAGCATCATTTATTACATCTCTAAAGTGAGTCCCTAATGACAAATGCTGAACCTAAGGTAATGACTTACCTGGTCTAAAAAATGGCAGCCTTCCTGAACCCAGGAACATAAAATATAATCCCTTTGCAGCAATTTTTATCTTACCCTCTTAGTATTTGTTGAATTTTTTTCATTGTAGTCATTTTGTAGAGGATAACTTTTTGTACATCATTCAATGTGTATATCCTTAGAACTAATGTTTTTTATTTTCTTTTGGGAGTGAGTTACGTTTCTTCCAGCACATCACTGCCAGGCCTTTCTGATTACACAAAATAGTGAGAAACCTCAGTATGGGTCTGTTGGCAGAGGTAAAATTAAAATATTGGTGATTAATTTCACTAGTGCTCTTGGGAGGTATAACTAAGGACAGCTTGATTTCCAATCTAGGCCAAGCAATAGCATGGTCATAATTAGCATTTTTTTAATAGACTCCAAAAGTAACTTGCCTGGTGTGATTAAGAATGCATTTTAGATTTATCAGTTACCTCAGAACTAATGAACCATCTAATTTAACACAATTAGCTATTAGCTTTTGATCACCTTTTTGAAAAGTGCTAAGATAGCCTTGGAGGAGAATACAAAGGAGGACAGAATATATTTTATGCCTCCCAAGTTACAGTTATAAAAAATAGAGTAAAGTACTACCCAAGGGAACAGACAATAGGTATCAAATATTTATGCCCATCATTTGATTTAAAACATTAACATTTTAAGTTCTTTGAATGCACTCGTGAGAATTCCATCCCAGGAAAATGTCCACATGATTTCACATTCTCATTTTTAAAAGAGTTTATTGTCCAATTTAAAATAATAATAGAAGAATAAATTGTTATTTACTAAGGAGTGTACTACTTCAAGGTCTGATTAACACCAGCCCTGTTTGAGGGCAGCTTAACTAAATTAATAATAGACATTAATTCTGTGCTTCCCGTGATGCAGTTTTATTCCCTTGAGTTGACATTGATTTATGTTCATTTCTGTCCACTCTGTGCTTGTCTGTGTGCACATCCATGTATATGATGTAGTTTGTATACTTGCATGTTTGCAAGTTTCACTAAAGTACTGATGCATGTACCCAGAAGTAGAACGAGCTCACTTACTTCTTTTTTAGAGTTGCTTCTTGAAAGATAACTGATTTGAGATCTTCTTGAATGTAATTTTGTTCTGTATGTCTTTTTCCCAACAATAGAGTCATTCAACTCTAGAAGGAAAAATTAGAGCAAAGCAAGTTAGTCTGCCAAAGACATATCATACCATTAATGATACTATACTAATATGAGTATTACTATTAATAATAATAGCTAACATTTATTCTAAATGGCAGAAGTCCTCGGAGAAATGGTTATCACAATGCATTGTTTTTATTCTGTATTAAAGTACCATAAGAGCTATTACACATGCCTTATTGAACCTCACAGTGTTGTAAGGCATATAATATGAACAACCACATCTTATAGCTTGGGAAACTGAGGCACAGAAAGGGAAACTAGCTAAGCAGTAGCAGAGCCACAGTAATCCTAGACAATCTGTCTCCAGAATCCCTGCCTTTTGAAATTGCCTCTCAATATGGAATTTTCTCACGTTAAAGAGTAATGACATCTTATGAAGCTACTACGTTTATAGCTATTTCCAGATTCTGTGTGTGCCTTGTGGAAATGCCTAATATGCAGTGGAATAAATATCAAAAACAAATCAGGTTTTTATCTATAATAATTTTTATAGTAAGAGGAAAGAAACTAAACTGCTTAGAAGGAGAGTGCTTTAGAGTCAAACATAGGCCGGGCATGGTGTCTCTTGCTGTAATCCAAGCACTGTGGGAGGCCAAGGCGGGTAGATTGCCTGTGTTCGAGACCAGCCTGAGCCAGAATGAGACCCCCATCTCTAAAAATAGCTGGGCATTATGGTGGGTGCCTATAGTCCCTGCTACTTGGGAGATTGCGGTAAGAGAATCGCTTGAGCCCATAAGTTTGTTTGTGGTTGTTATGAGCTGTGACACCAAAGCAGTCTACCAAGGGTGACAAAGTGAGACTCTGTCTCAAAAAAATAAAAATAAATAAATAAAATAAAAGGTCAAATACATTAGACTAAAAGGAAGGTGATTTTTTAAAAACGCTGTACAGGAATAAGGCCCAAGATCAAATGGGGTCTCTCTCACACTAACACATAGACACACACAATCTCAGTAAGAGGATAGAGGATATTTTTTCAAGTTGTAAGTGCTCATAAATACTGATGAATTCATTTGTAAAAGAATATGAACTTTGTATAACAAATAACCAAGGAGGAATATAAAAATTCAAAAGATTGGTATCAAGTAGTAAGAAAAAAGTTACTCTAAAATCCAGTCTGAGGTAGGGCTCGGCAAAAATACTAATTAAGAAAATAAAAAAACCCTTAAAGCTATTTTTAACTGTTTGGAGCTAGATAAAGGTAGAAATTGGCTATGTCTAGATTTGAGAAAGTAAAGCCAACAACAACAACAACAACAAAAAAGAAGGCAAAAGAATGTAATTGTAATTCTGTCACCATTTGAAGGAGGGATCAAGCGAAAGTTCAAGCCAGAACATACAGGTTAAAAAAGTTTATGTTAAACCAAAATTATAAAAAGTAAGAGTATATATTGTCTTAGTATATTAATTCAGGTTTCCAACAGCAGAAAAAAACAAATTGGAGAATACTAGAAAACCTTGCAAATGAGATTTCAATAATCTTTGGCAAGTTGTGTGAACTAGAAGAACTAATAGGAACAAAAAGGAAAAAAAAATCTAGTTTTTAAAAAGAATAGGTCTGATTTCTAAAACATAAACTTAATTTCTAGAAATTTTTGAAAATTATTCTAGTAATACCACGTAATGTTGGAAGCTGTAGAAAAGAAGATGAAAACAGAATTATTAAAGTTTCTGGGGGAAAGGTCGTTGTCAGATGTGTTATCTGGGAGTCTGTTTGTCCTGCTCACTGCCTTGCATCCCAAATGGTACAGACTGAACTTCTCATCTCCTGTGTCCCAACTTCCACCGGCTTCAGCTAGTCAGAGGCAGTGGCAGGAGATTGGGAGGATTGGGGAGGAACAGTGAGACCAGAATTTGCAGGGAAGGTGTGAAGGAGGCATTGGGGTAAAACAAAGGCTATATCTCTTCCATTTTCCAGCTCTCCTCAGTTGGGCCTCCAGGCTTCCATCTCCTACTGGGGCCTGGCCCCTGGGCTTCAGGAATAATACTCTTTCCCTCATTTGTCT
The DNA here is from genome assembly GCA_963573935.1 of Arctocebus calabarensis. NCBI lineage: Eukaryota > Metazoa > Chordata > Mammalia > Primates > Lorisidae > Arctocebus > Arctocebus calabarensis. Next base: position 10,516 of record CAUYON010135049.1, on the reverse strand, counting down.
CTGCTGTGACTTCTTACTGTTGCCAATCCCTGGATTGCCTCGTTCCTGTTGTTGTGCCTCAGTACTTCTTGACTTGTATTCCTTGCATTAAATCCCCTCTTTAGTTACGATTTAAATTGTTTCTGGTTTTTGTTTTTGTTTTTAGAGACAGAGTCTCACTTAGTCACCCTCGGTAGAGGGTCGTTGCGTCACACCTCACAGCAACCTCCAGCTCTTGGGCTTAGGTGATTCTCTTGCCTCATTCTCCCGTATAGCTGGGACTATAGGCGCCCACTACAATGCCAGGCTATTTTTGTTGTTGTTGTTGTAGCCTGGCCGGAGTCAGGTTTGAACCCGCCACCCTTGGTATATGGGGCCAGCGTCCTACTCACTGAGCCACAGGTGCCGCCAGTGACTAACACAAGCCATCTTCATTTTCTGTTTAGTATAGTTATGGCTGTTTGTAAAATAGGCTAAGAGAATGCTACTAGGATACTATATCCAGATTTTGGAAAGACTTTTAATAGGTAATCTTACAATGGCCTTGAAAACAAAATGGGAGGGATTTAGACTGGATTATAAAACATTTTTAGATTGCTAAAGTTTATTAATGTTCAAATCAACCTGATGAAAGAGTTTCAGAAGTTTGCCAAAAGGCACTGCCCTTGGCTGTGTCCTACTTAACATTAAGACCGAAGATTTGGACAAAGACATAAAAAGCAGCTTTATCAAATGTTCATATAAAGTGAAGGTGGAAGATAATTTAATTCAGATTTTGAAAGGATAAACTTTATAAGGAAAAGTGGAAAGTCTTATACGTAGGTACAAAAAGTGAAAAAATTACAAAAATATCTAATTGGAGAGACCCAAGCTTCCCAGCATACAGTATAAGTAAATAAATCCAGGATTCTATTTGACTGTAAATCTAATACAAGTCATAAGTGTGACCTATCTTAAAAGAAAAAAATAAAATTTATCTCTGACTCTCAGTAAAAGATATCTGGCATCCCTATCAGCTGACATACAGTTCCACTTCTCATCCAGTATATTACTAGGAACAAAATCTAAGAAAGATATTGCTAAATTGAAATATCCATTTTCCTGGCTCAGTGCCTATAGCTCAGCAGCTAGGGCACCAACCACATACACCAGAGTTGGCAGTTCAAATCCAGCCCAGGCCTGCCAAACAACAATGACAAATACAATCAAAAAATAGCCAGGTGTTGTGGTGGGCACCTGTAGTCCCTCCTACTTGGGAGGCTGAGGCAAGAGAATCACTTAAACCCAAGAATTTGAGGTTACTGAGCTGTGACACCATGGCACTCTACTCAGGGTGATGTCTTGAGACTCTGTCTCAAAAAAAAAGAAAAGAAAAGAAATATCCACTTTCCCCAGTCTTGTAAAACTTTGCTTCATTTACAAATTGTGTTTATACACATTTGTTCACTTTTGCTTCACAATAGTCCTGTGGAGCATGTACTATTTCCCCATTTCTCAGCCTCTTATTGCCACATATGGTTCAAGAGTAAGTTAGGTAGCTCACTGTGTGCCTTTGGGTGGCAAGCTAGAGTGCTGGGTCATGAACCAGTTCCTTTCTATGAGGGCATTCTCACTTTGGGGCACCAGACTGCTTCTGCATAATAGGGACCCAACCTTGCAAAGGTCAGAAGCCTTTACATGTGATGAGTTGTTAAGGGAGCTAAGGACATAAAGGCGCTCTTCAGGATTTGAAGGTCTGTCTTACAAGAAAGAGTAGATTAATGTGTATGGCTTCAAAGGACAGGACTAATAGGATGATCAAATTTTGCTCAATATTAAAAATAATGTACAGAACTGCCCTATAATAGAAGAATGTGCTCACTGTTGTTGGATAACTGTCAGGAATACTACAGTAAAATGATTCCTTGTCCTGGGGAGGAGGTTAAATTAAATAACCTCTAGAGCAGTGATTTTCAACTGGTGTACAATGAGATGTTAGGTGTGTCATGAAAATGTTTAAAGATGATTTATTATTTTCAAAAGAAGTTCAAAGCACAATAAGTATATTCTTTTGCTTAGTCTTTTTTTTTTTTGATCAATGTACTTTAAGTGTGCCACAGAAATTTAACTTTTGTAAGTTCCAGTGTGCATGAGATAAGGTTTAAAAACACAGCTCTAGAGGGACACACCCAACCCTGATGAGAGTCTGATTTGGTTTTTGTTTAGTGGGTAGATTTCTGATTGGTAGTTTTTGAGGGTTACATGTTTTGCTTTTATAGTTTCACTTCCAACAATGTAATTGTTTTTCTTAATAATTTAAGATTAACATACTCTTATCTGTGAAAAAACTTCTAAGAGCCAAAAACAAGGAAATAAAACATGACTAGTGTTCAGTGTAATTACCTACACAAAAAATATTATGCTATTTCCCAGAATATGTCCCCAGAGTGAATGTCTGCATTTGTTCCATTTCATTCCTAGCTGTACAATCCTATCAGGGTGATGAGAAGAATCATTTTGAAATATATTGAAGCAGAGAGTAGAGTTTGCAAAGTATTATTAGGTTTGCTAAGATGAACCTGTGCAAATGCAAACTGTCAGCATTCCACTACAAAAATCAGCCCTTCTATGGTGAAAGGTCCCTTAAGTGACCTGTTTAAGGCCACCAAAGTCATAGTGGTTGAAATACCTTAAAATTGACTTTGAGAAAGCCTTTCTGGGCTTCTTTCCAGAACTAGTGCAATTTCTGTCCCCACATGGGATAGTTGTTCATGAAGGGCTAGAATAATTGAGAAAGGAAAATAAAGTATTTCAAAATTGATATAAAAACAGCACATTCTCCCCTAAGAGTAAAACATGCAGCGAAGATTAAATGTGTCAATGTTTCAGAATTAAGATATCATTTTGCTGTGAGCTTGTTTCTGGTTATGTTTAATAAAGGGAAGCTCTCCGTCTTCATAGCCATTTGTTGACATGTAAGAGTTTACTTACCTGAGTTCCTGAAAAAGACAGCAGCATTGTGAGTCTTCATTTTGCATGTTTCCTGTGACTGTTCTGAAGGGCTGGGTGCTCTTGTTATGGTCATTTTTTTAAAATCGGAGTTTCTGCCCCCCTACCTCCCCCACCTTGAATTTCTTCCCAGACATAATTCTCACAGAAAGATTTAGGATACATTGGAAATACTTCTGATATTTAATGCAGTGTAAAAAGTGAATTTTGCAGGTGTTAAAGAGGTGGACTTTAAAAAGCAGATCGGTTTCCTGCTCTTGCTTGATTTTGTGCAGACTCAGCAAGCCTCCAACACTCTTTTCCAAGTTCCAAGTTTATCTATCCAAAGTAGATAAAGTTGTGGTTAACACATCTGGTGCTGCCCTTATCTAAATCAGCATTATCAGTCTCTTAATAAATTCTTCAAATTCCTGACCTTATGGATTTCTGTATCATTAGTGTCCTGCATGAGGATTGGCATTTGGAAGCCTCATAGTTAGATGTTTATGAATGAAAACTTTGGGTATTGAAAAAAAAGTTGGAATATTCCCTTCTGGGGAAAAAAAATAGCTCTATATTAAAGTTTCAAGGTATCTGGGACCTAGGGAGAAAGATGGAAACTTTCTCCTTGAATGTTTTATATGTAAAATTTGGGAATTTGGGGTGAAGGATTTCAAAACTTAACCAAATTGATACCACACATGTTTTGGTATTCAAAATCTTTCATATTTTAATAATACAGTAGCTGTATCTCACATTGTGTGATTTCTCCCGTGCATATTTGAATGTATTAATATTTTGATAACAAGACATATGAATAGTCACAGTAACTGAAATAAACCATATAAGAAGTTAAGTGGTTTCAGGTTAGAATTTGCAGCCAAGTTAATACCAATCAGGTAAAATTTGCCACCAAATGAGTTAAGAAAACAAAAATAAAAGCAAAACTTTGTTCTCAGAGCTTTGGTAGTTTTAGAATTGTCTGTCAGCATCTGTGGACCCATAATGTTTTTTTTATTTTTTTGGCCAGGGATGGGTTTGAACCCACCACTTCTGACATATAGGGCTGGCACCTTACTCCTTTGAGCCACAGGCGCTGCCCAATTTTTTTTTTTTTAATAAATAATAAAACCCTTCCTTAGTTATTAATGAATCATCGTATCATCTCTAGTTTCAAGTGGATAGGTAGGAATTTTTGTTTTCCTCATTTCTCCTGGAAAAAAAAGAAAAGGCAGACATCCGAACAAAGTTTTGGATTTTGTGATTATTTAAGTTGAGCATCCATAATCCCAAAATCCAAAATGTTCCCAAATCCAAATTTGTGAACCATCAAGACACTCAAAGGAAATGCTCACTGAAGCTTTTGGATTTCAGATTTTTGTTTTAGGGATGTTCAGCCAGTAAACATATAATGTACATGTTTCGAAATCCAAAACAGTCCCCAAATGTGAAATACTTCAGAGTCTCAAACATTTTTAGATAAAGGATACTCAATTTACGGTAGTGTAAGTACATTATTCCACTTTACACCTCTCAAAATCCTCGGAGATGGGATTGTTTCCATTTCACAAAAGCCAGTGGAGGAGGGAAGTGGCTCATTCCCCCTCATTCTGGGTCACAAAGTGAAAAAACAGTGAAAGTAAGACTCAGACTCCAGTCTTTCAACTCTGGATCCTATTCCTTCTACTATATCTTGTTTTCACAAAAAAAAGCTTCTGATAAATAAATATATGTTTATTTAGAGTTAAATGATTCTTACAGTGCCTAAAGCCTTGTATTAATTTAAATCATTTAAGTTAGTTTGGCAGAAGTAGATAAATTATTGTAAAGTTTAAAGTTCAATTATTTTTTAAAAGAGATAAAACTGAACACTTTAAACTTATTTTGAACATGGAATAAAAAGGATTTTGTTTTTTGATGTCTTCCCAATTTTGTTTCAATTATTTAGATGTGTCTGGCATCAGAAGGGGTGAAAATGGAGGAATCCAAGCTAATAAAAGCAGAAGAGTCTGATGGCAGACGAATTAAAGAATTAGAGAAGGGAAAGGAAGAAAGAGAAATAAAAATGGAAAAACCAGATGAAGTCAGGTTACAGAAGGAAGCAGAATTGGAAAAATCAGCTAAGGAAAATGTAAGAGATTTTAAAGAATTAAGAAATTTTGAGGAGCTGCAAATGGATGATATAATGGCTATAAAAATGGAAGATCCCAAAGAAGTTAGAAAGGAAGAACTAGAAGAAGATCAAAAATGTAGTCACTTCCCTGATTTTTCATACTCTGCCAGTAGCAAGATAATAATAAGTGATGTTCCCAGTAGAAAGGATCACATGTGCCATCCTCATGGAATTATGATCATTGAGGATCCCACAGCATTAAACAAACCAGAAAAGCTAAAAAAGAAAAAGAAGAAAAGCAAAATGGATCGACATGGAAATGATAAGTCCACACCCAAGAAGGCTTGCAAAAAGAGGCAGTCTTCAGAGTCTGACATTGAGAGTGTCATATACACCATTGAAGCTGTCGCTAAAGGAGACTGGGGCATTGAGAAACTTGGAGAAACCCCTCGCAAGAAAGTCCGCACATCCTCAAGTGGCAAGGGAAGCATTTTGGATACCAAGCCACCAAAGAAAAAAGTGAAATCAAGAGAGAAGAAATTGTCCAAGGAGAAATCCTCAGACATCGCCAAAGAGTCAAGACCTCCAGATTTCATTAATATTTCTGCCAGCAAGAACATTTCTGGGGAGGTGCCAGAGGGTATAAAAGCAGAACTATTGACCCCCACAGAGGATGCACTATCACCCAGCCTGTCGGGACAGACCAAGCCTGAGGACAGTGACTGTCACCGAAAGATAGAGACTTGTGGCTCGAGGAAATCTGAGAGGTCTTGCAAAGGTGCTCTTTACAAAACCCTAGTGTCCGAGGGCATGCTCACCTCCCTGCGAGCCAACGTTGACAGAGGTAAGTGAGTTGTGCAAACCTGAAAAGAAAACAAAAACAAAGCAAAACTTTTCCTTAAGACCTATTGAAAAGAACTGCCCATATGGTATCAAAGAACATTAAGGTATCAAAATAATACCTTAACATCCATGCAGTTCTTCATGGTTTATGGACTATAGTGACCACTTGTCATTTCACCTACATGTTTTCTAGCACCATTAAGGAGACTTTGTATTTATTTTGTAGGTAGGTCTCAAGACATCACTATTTAATGTAATTGAAACTCACCCACCCCCCACTGGTACAGACAAGCTTTTTTTTTAAAGGCTTAGTATCGAATGTTTAGAACTTTTGGTTGGTTTTCTAAAACTGATGGAATTTTCCGAATCAAGCAGGAATGTTTGTCAGAATCCTGACATCTAGGCTTTAGAAGCAAATACTTTATCTAGCCCTCTCCAGTAGGTAATCCAAATAACTGCGACGAAAAGCTCTTTAAAACATGGCAACATCCCAGAAGGCAGTCAGCATATACTCCAGAGAGTATTTAATACACATCTGTTTTAAAATACAGCATCTAGCAAGAAGAATACCTCTTACCAAGCTATGTTCCAGCAAGAGATGGTGAGTCCTAGGTCTAACAAGCCCCAAATGAAGGTAGTTGGGAGCATGTCGTGCTCTAGGGATATCATTCCAGTGAGTCTTGGGAAATTAAAATTATAACAGCCACCACCTTAGCCTGGTTTCCTGATTGGAAAAGCTGACAGGAGTTGTTAGTCTGTCTCTTGAGTCACATGATACCTGTTGAATTATGACAAGACAACTTATCTCCGTGACTCAGTCACTTTTCTGCAGGTTCCATTGTTGAAGGTGGTCCAACATAAATGTTTCTGAGGACTCCAAAACAGTTGCAGATAGCAACTGCAGAGAGCAAATGTCTCTTATTAAGCAACAAAGATGATGTACCCTCTAGCCCCCAAACCCCAGCATGTACCAAGCACATCTTTTCTCTTAAATTTTCTTAGGAAAACGAAGCTCAGGAAAAGGAAACTCCTCTGATCACGAAGGATGTTGGAGTGAAGAAAGCTGGACATTTAACCAGAGTGGGACCAGTGGAAGCAAGAAGTTCAAGAAGACAAAGCCAAAGGAAGACTCTCTCCTTGGGTAAGTGCTTGTGAGCTGTCAGCTGCACAGCACAGAGCTCAAGTGTGAACATAGGATTCCCAAGGTGAACATAGGTCCCTAAGCACACTTACTCTTTGTTCCTTCAGCACTTGCTGTAAACTTAGCGAGTACTCTAGGGAACACAAATCAGGTATATCACATGATTCCTGCTATTAACACAGTCACATGAGTGGCAATTGACATTTTAGGTATAGTAAAAAATATGTCAACTTTAGACTTGGATCTGGTTTGAAAATCAGCCCAGATCATAGTAGTAGTTTGACATTGTAAATCCTTTAATACTGTGGCCCCTAATCCCCAGGCCATGGACTGATATCTGTCTGAGGCCTGTTAGGACCTGGGCCACACAGCCTCACCCCCACCCCTGAGCCCCCCACTGTCTGTGGAAAATTGTCTTCCATGAAACTGGTCCCTGGTGCCAAACGTTTCCAGTCTGTGATCTGTTAGGAACCGGGCCACATGGCAGGAGGTGAGTGTAGGCAAGCAAGTGAAGTACTTACAGCCACTGCCCCGCTGCTTACATCACCACCCACACTCTGCCCTCCTGTCCCCTGCTGCCCACCCAGCCCCCCACCAATGGAAAAGTTGTCTTTCATGAAAACAGAAACTGCTCACTGGTACCAAAAAAATTGGGGACTGCTGCTTTAATATTACCAGGATGTATTTTTCCATCTGAAGCTTAAATGGATATTATTTGTATGTTTACATTTTGCCTGTTTTTTGTGCTTTTTTTGTATTCAGTATTTCTAAATATATGTGCATATGTTTAAAAAATAATATGACAGCTGAAAAAGATGAGGTAAATAAAATCATGCTTACTCTAATCTTGTTTTTTTTTTAAACTGTTCTGTTGCTCTAAGATAAAAATATAGGTTGAATATTCTAGTACTAGAGAATATTCCATATATTAATTATATATTGAAATGCAGACTAAGCTATGGTATTCTTCAAGATAAAAATCATTAAGAATTCTATTATATTTAATGTTATGCCAAAGACTCTTAACAATCTTAATAAAAAGGATTTTGTTATTAAGTTCAGAGATCCAGTACTTTATATTAATGAGGAAAGTATTTGCATATTCAGTTTCACTGTCTTAAAAATCCTTTGAAAATTCTTACTGGCCCAATTCAAAAGATTCTACTGTATAGAAACAAGTAATATTTTTACATTCTCCAAATTTTTTCGTAAGCATGTGATACATTTATAATATTATATATTTTATTTCTAATATTTTTAAAAGTTCAAAGTACTTCAGATTAGCTTTGATTACTTTAAATTAGTTTTAAGTAATGACATGACAGTCCTCACCTTTGTCATTTTCTTATTTTTTTCTTTACTTTTGTCATATTCAAATTATAATTTCAAATGTAGAGTATCCTAAAAAAGTGATCCTCAAGCATATTCTAAACCAGTGGTTCTCAACCTTCTTAATGCCACGGCCCTATAATACAGTTCCCGTCGGTCGTGACCTACAGATTGAGAACCGCTGTTCTAGACCAATGCTGTGTATCTTTAGGAATAACTGCAAATGCCTTCTGGGTCTACACAACAAGAGGGGAGGGATCTCTTTTAAACAATGTGAAGTCCCAGGGGAATAAAGCAAGCATTGAGATCGCCAAACAGACATGTCTCTGATGCTGTCGTTAGAAACTGCTGACGCTGTGACAGAGAGATTTTTACCAATCTTCTTTAAGAAACAAGATAAGTGAAACAGTCTTTTGAAAATCTGTCCCTGAAAAGAGATTGGTGCGTGGATTGCATGTGTTTGTTTTTTAGTCACATCTGAAGAAGCTACCTGAGTCTCACTGGAAACATGGTTTTTCACAGGTTTAAATTAGTGACAACATCAGTGCCATTTTATCCTTTCTCTGTGAAGACTAGCCTGTCAAGGCAAACTAATTGGGTTTGCCTTGTTTAGAACGTGCCAGTGGAGCCCTTGAACAGGGAGAAGTGCCCGTTCCTGGCCGTCTCTCCGAGAGTGGTAGATGAGCATTTTAAACCTTTGAGGAAATGTGATACCTGTTAGCTGTAGCCAAGAAAAATTCACTCAGTATTGGCAGTTCCAATTTTGTAAACTTCTCCAGGCAGAACATTAATTATTATTATTCTCATTTAAAAGAAAACAGTCTCAAGAGACCCTGTGTGTTACATCTCACAATTCCAGTTTTCAGCATTTGGAGTATCTGGAAAATTCAGAATTTATAAACAGCTCTCTGATAGTATCTAATTAGTATTGGTTAATGTCTGATTTTCTATCCATATAAATGTTTTTTAAGTGACTGAGAAAAGGTGATTTTATTAAAGGAGAAGCATCACTCCCATTATCCTTTGCACACTAGTCCCCCCTTACCTGTGTTTTGCTTGCTATGGTTTGGGTTCAAAATGTTAGCTAGAAAATTCCAGAAATAAACAGTTCTTAAGTTTTAAATTGTAGATCATTCTGGCTAGCATGATGAAATCTCACGTTGCCCCACTCTTTCCTCCCAGGATAGATCATCCCTTTGTCCAGTATATCTACACTTCACAGTATATATGTATAGGGGAAAAATACACATATATTACAGTCTATATAGCAATGTATATATATACATAGTCTATATAGGGTTTGGTACTGTCCTTGCTTGCAGGCATGCACTGGGGATTTGGGGGCATGTCTCTCTCAAATAAGGAGGGACTAGGGTAATGAACATTTCCTGTTGACCTTTTTTTTTTTTCTGCAGTTTTTGGCTGGGGCTGGGTTTGAACCCGCCAGCATATGGAGCCGGAGCCCTACTCCTTGGAGTCACAGGCACCGCCCTCTGTTGACCATTCCAATGGTTATCGAACTCTCTTACCTTTTTTTCCAGCTCTTGTACATTCCTCTAAAACTGTCAAAAGTTTAGTCAAAAACGTCTGTCGTATATCCCTTAGTTTGCCGCCTAACATATTACCATTTCCATCTGCCGAGCACTACAGTTGTCCTGCAACCTATCCTATTGGTCTGGATGTGTCTTAATTAATAAGTCTCCCTGAATGAAAGCTAGCAGCCAGCCTATAATCCAGCAGGCATGCCGCCACTGCTGCAGGGGCCTTTGAGACAGGCAAAAGTAGCCCAAGGATTTCCCAACTTTGCCGGTGCCATTTCTAAAGCCGCCATTTGTGGTTTTTAAGTTAAAGCAGTGTTGCCTGTCTGCCAGTGTTTTCATTGAAAACTGGCTTTACTTTGCTCATTGAGTATTTTATCCTTAGCCTAGTCAACTCTCCAGAATTTTTTTCTAATATTCAAAATTTGTTTGCTTTTTGTTTGGTTGTGTATGTTTTTGTTTTTGTTTTTGTTTTTTTTATTGTTGGGGATTCATTGAGGGTACAAGAAACCATGTTACACTGGTTGCATTTGTTAGGAAAAGACCCTCTTACAATCGTGTTTTGCCCCCAAAAGGTGTGGCACACACCAAGACCCCAAGACCCCA
>CAUYON010135046.1:0-28950 GCA_963573935.1 Arctocebus calabarensis | reverse complement strand
TGGGTTCAGACAAAACTTACTAAATGCAGAATGCAAATGTCGTCATACAATAACTAAGAAAATGACATGATGGCTATGTCAAACAGTTTGATGAAAATGTTTCAGATTGTATATGAAACCAGCACATTGTACCCCTTGATTACACTAATGTACTCAGCTATGATTCAACAATAAAACATGTATATAAAAAATAATTTTGCATATGTCTTAAAATCCAGGAAAAAGATTTCTGTCACCTGTTCAGCAGCAAGGAAAGCATCAGCTTGATCTTCAGGCTGGGAATGTAAGCAATACTAAGTTCATCCTTGCATTCACATTGTGGTTGCATGTGCTTTGTATTACAGCTTCAATCCTGACAGCAAATAGTGTATGAATGCTGGCTAAGTGATGTCAAATATGGCTAAGAAAATGTTAAACATAAAATAAATGTTTATGCAAAGGTAGTAAAAACGTGTTAAGGAAATTAAAGGAATAATGATAGTTGAAAATTAATTTTTAAAAGGACAAAAGGGAAAATGAGAAAGTAGACAAAATTGCTTTTATAAATGTGTTTAAAATTTATACTATTATCCTAGGTTGCACAGAAATTATAAAAACATGGACTGGATATTATAAATATTAATTCCTATGCTAATTTGTCTTTAGACAATTCATTTAGAACTAGAGCCAAATGTAGCAATTCATGAAAGCATTTGCAAACCAGCATAGCAGGAATAATTGGATAAGAATAAATTATAAATAGAAAACCCAAAAAACACAATGTGTATGCAAATATAAAAACTTCTTGAGAGGAAATTGGTAAACATGCTTTAAAATAGTTAAAAGATTATAAACTGACCATGTGCTATAATCTATATAAAAGAAGATATTGTGTATGTCTTATTCAACATTCCATTTACATTGTATTGATATTTTAAAATTATTTAATGGTATATCAAATTGCCAATATTTAAAAAAACCTTGAAATATTCACTCTAATTTTAACCAATTTGTTGTTTTGGCTAATTGTGATCAGTCAAAACCTTTTCAACCTATTCATTTTCTATCAATTAATTATTAAAAGTAATTAATAAAAGTAACGGTGAGATGCAATTCCTGACTTCATGTCTGTGGGTAATTTATTTGAGGAGAAAACAAGTAGAAAAATTTTCTTGAGATTTAAATAATAGGTCAAGACAACAGAAAATCTCTTGCAAGGCTCTCTATGATTAATTATTGTGTCAATTGTAAATTTCCTTTTCTTATAATGTGTTGTATTACATAGTGTTAATGACCCAACACAAAAAATGAAGAACAAGTGGATTAAAATAATATCATTTTTATATAAACTGAGATAATAAATGAAGGAAACTTCCTCTGAGAACCAAAAATGAAGAGGAAAACTGTAAAAGCAGAACCATAAGGGTGGAGTTGAAACTCTTTTGCTCAGGGTTGAGAGTGGTGGATTTGTTTGGTCTCTATAACCAAGAAGATTAAATTTTAAGTGCCACATGGGGACAAACCCTTATACACCAGGCCTAAACAAAGCCAGAAAGGTATGAATGCATAAATATAAAACCCTGAAAGGTCCATACCACAATGAAAGAGAGGAACAAAAGGAAAATCTACCAACTGCCAGGGAGACAGCTTTGTTCTTTAGGTGCCCCAATTGAAAAGTTGGAACTTTAGTTCTGTCCTCAAATGAATTCTTGATTCAAATATATATTCTTTTTTTTATTAAATCATAACTGTGTACATTAATGCATTTATGGGGTACAATGTGCTTATTTTATATACAATTTAGAGTGCTTACATCAAACTGGTTAACATATCGTTCACTTCACTTACTTAACTGTGTGTTAAAATATTTATACTCTTAATAGATTTGACATATACCCTTGCAATATGCACCATAGGTGAAGTCCCACTGATTACCCTCCCTCAACCTGGCCTCCCCCCGCCCCTTCCTTCACCCTCCCCTCACCTTCCTCTTCCCTCCTTCATTCTGGGCTATAGTTGTGTTTTATCATTTGTATGAAAGTGTGGGTGATTATATATTGGTTTCATAATAGTACTGTACATTGGATATTTTGTCTTCCATTCTTGAGATATTTTACTAAGAAGAATATGTTCCAACTCCATCCATAAAACATAAAGAAGTCTCAATCTTTTTTATGGCTGCATAATATTCTATGGTATACATATACCACAGTTTGTTAATCCATTCATGGGTCAATGGGCACTTGAGCTTCTTCCATGACTTGACATTTATGAATTGTGCTGAAATAAAACATTCTGGTACAAATATCTTTGTTATAAAATGATTTTTGATCATCTGGATATATACCTAGTAGAGGAATTGCAGGATTGAAGGGCAGGTCTACTTTTAGTTCTGTCAGTGTTCTCCAGACTTCTTTCCAAAAGGAACATATTAGCTTGCATTCCCACTAGCAGTGCAGAAGTGTTCCCTTCTCTCCACATCCTGCTGACATCTGAGATATCATCTCTTACTGGAGTTAGATGATATCTCAAAGTGGTTTTGATTTGCATTTCTCTGATGATTAAAGATGACGAGCATTTTTTCATGTCTCTGTAGGCCATGCATCTGTCTTCTTCAGAGAAGTTTCTGTTCAAGTCTGTTGGCCACAATGAAATGGGATCACTTGTTCTTTAAAATATTCTCCCAGGCCAATTTCTTCAAGTGTTTTCCCTGTACTCTCCAAATATATATTCCTTTTATGGTACAGTAAACCTCAACCCATGAAATGAACATAAAAAATGGTTCCCCTTTAGTGATTCCCTGGTAGAAGCAAATGACAATCTTGTCTGGAAAGTCACACCCTCAAACCAGATCACAAGGTATTTATACAGATAAAGCCCTACTAAAGATGAACTTACCTTTTCTTTTTTTTGGCCAGGGCTAGGTTTGAACCTGCCACCTCCTGCATATGGGACCAATGCCCTACTCCTTTGAACCACAGGCATCGCCCTGAACTTACCTTTAAAAAAAAAAGCATAAGGCAGTCAGTAGATGGTGCTTTCAGGAAGGAACAAACTGACTTATTAATTCTGGGTCCTGTGACCTACTCTAGTCCCTCAGGAGAAGTACTTGAATGCCCCAGGTGGCAGGTGGAACCCTGGAACTTCAGATGTGGGGAGGATCTCAGACAGGACCAGCAGCAGCTCCTGGAATGGATCTCAGAGCTGGACATCAGGACAGGAGGCATTCCTTCTTAGCTGCTGGCCTTTCCCCTTGGGCTCAATGCTTCATTCTGCTACTTTCTGACAGCTGTCTGCTATGGTCATGGCCAGGTGGTCCTGGGTGCCATGAGGGCATGTTCCATGCTCCCAAGATGGGGCCCTTTATGCTGAATGCTGTATATTGGTTGGCTAGAGGCCAGATAGACAAAGTTGAGGTGAACACAAGTCTGAAAAAATCTGTGTTCCCTACTATTGGGGCATAGTCTACAGTGCGGTCTGGAGCCCCATCTGACCAGTGCTATGTGTGTCTACTACTGTGTGGTTTATAGCGACCAAGAGTCTAAGAAGCTGTAGGAGATCGCGGTCAAGGGTGGGGGCTGCTGATTGGGGGTCAGGCCTGATGGTGGGCCTCCCAGAACCCAGGCCGCTCTGCTTTGCTTATCTCCCTGGTAATGACATCCTCAACTGCTTTGGTTTCAGCAACTTGCCTCAGGCACTCAACTCAGGCTGTACCCCTGTTCCCACCCCTGAGACAAGGAGCTACCACTTCTGCAAGGCGCTGTCTGAGTTCCAGGCTGCACTGAGCCACGGGAACAGGAATTTGGAAAATAACTGTCTGACAAAGTTGGGGGTAGATGGTTTTGCCTTCCTACAGATCCCCGCAGAGGGGTTCTAGGCTTATGTATCCCTACACTGGGTCCTGAGAATGATGCTGTGGCAGTCAGGCCTCCCAGCTGTGAGCAGAGAAAACCCGGTGGCCAGTGACTCCTGTGAGGCCACGGTGATCTGCCTGCACAGAGCTAGCACACTCTGAAACTGACTGCTCCCAGCTGGCCCAGGGCCTTGGAACCCAGACCTATTCTTCCAGTTTGTACCCCTCAGAATATCCTATCACCATGGAGATCGATTAACCAACCCTGGCAGTGGTGACTCCTGAGTGAGTATAGGGCTTTATCTCCTGGAAGGACAAAATGCAGAAGTCTCGCTATCAGAAACTGCTGCCCTGTCTCTGCCGGCCTCAAGATGCAGATTGGCTGCCACACCAATAACTTGACCAAGGCTAGGAAGCTCTCTCAAGCCCCCATGGTGACACACCAGTGCTGTATAGGCAGGGCCAAATGGTCAGTCTCTTGCCTCTGGGGTGGCCTCCTTTACAAGCAGTCAATTCAGTCCTGTATCTATCACCATCAAGAGGGCAATGCCTGCCCCCTACTACAATCAGGGTGAGACATCCCTGGAAGAATGGAGAAGTTGTGTCTAGGAGAACCCGGCACCCTGGGGAGAGCTGGCCACAGACAACATCATCCTGACAGTACTCATCACAAGCCTCCAGGCCCTGGAGGAACCCAAGACTGTGCTCCACCTCTAGAATGAGAAGATGCAGGCTGTGGCCAGACTGGAGGCACAGCCCTTACCCTTCTGTTTGCTGGAGAGGATCATTGCTGATGTGCAGATCTCAGCTGGCTGGATACACTCAGGGTACCCCGTCATGTGCCATCTAGAGTTGGTACATGAGCTAATCAGCAAGGTGTGAGGAGCAGAGGGCTATGGGCCCCATTCATGAGCTGGGCAACAACCAGCAATGCCAGGGGTGGGAGCTCCCCCTACATACCGCTGAGGCCACCTGCAACCTGTGGTCAGTCTATGTATATGAGACAGTGCTGGGCATCCCCTGAGACCGGGCCCACCCTGCTCTGAGCCCTCAGGAAAGAGAGAAGAGAATCAAAGACCACCTGGGGAAAGGAACCCCCTGCGTGACTGGAATGTGTGGACAGCTCTGGAAACATACCTACAGCTCCAGGAGGGCTTCAGGCGGGAACCATTCATTCAGCTCTTTGCTGAGTACCAGACTGTCTCTGGCATCTCCAACAACAATGCCATCAAGATGAATCTATGAAGATATGCTCTGAAAAAGTACAGAAGAATCTAGTTCCTTTCTTTGAGGCCTGGAGATGGCCTGTCTAGGAGAAAGTGGCTGAAAGCCTGTTCTCCTTGTCAGAGTGGAAGGAAAACCTCATGGCAGCATATACCTGACCTGAGGAGGAAAGACTACCCAGCTGGGGAGGGGGAGAGCAGGTATGACTCTGCCAGCTCCTCCACTGTGGTTCTGGCCTGGTGTGCTCACTGCCTGGAGCCTGAATCCTACTTCCCAGTATGTCTTCAGATGGCTGTTCAGGTTATGAGACAAACTAGAACCGACTTTGCCAGGAATGTGCCTTCCTACTGCTTCCTATAGTTTCTCAGCTGATCCTGTGGCTCTCACCCAGACACTTGCTCCCCATCATAGTCCCCCAGCAGAAAGCTTCTCACCTTGCCATCTGGGGTTCTATTTTTGACCCACAATTCTAATGGCCATGGGTTCCCATGATAACCTGATATCAGTCCCTCGCCCTTGCTGCCCCTGAACAAGGTTTCTAAGTCCTTTTGCTTTGAGAAGTTTCTATAGCTTGAGAGACAGGCTACCATGGTGGAGAGGGCCCTGAGCCACCCTTGGTTCTCTGTTTCTGCCTTCTCATTCACGACATGGGGACACATAGCCCTTTATTACAGGGCTGTTGTTTGGCAATGGTGAGGTCTGAGCACTACAGTGTGCACAGACACCTGGGGGTGTCCATGAGCCCTCTCTTGGGCTCACAGTGGCCCAATGCAGTATGCAGTCCTGTGTGGATTCCTGAGCATCGGCCCTGGCTTCATGTTGATCCCTGGAGGTCAGCATCCTGTCCTTGTGTAAGAGAATGTTTAGAGAATATGGGTGTTGTTCCCAGACCTGGTACCGGTTAGGAGCACTTCTGGATCTGCTGACGGGAGTTGGCATTGGTGATTTCATTAGTGTCATTGGGGTCCAACCAATCTTTCCTTTTGCCACAGTGGAGGACACTAGAGGCAAGCCTCTTCTGAAGCCTGAGCATGCTCTTGGCTTCGGCCATAGTAGCAAAAGGAAAGCCCTGGAGCTTTTTTATAATTTCTTTCTAACCCATCCCGACACTCTGGGTCAGGTAAAGACCAACTGCAGATTTGGCTCTGGGATTAATGGGGTATATGCAAAGGGGAAAAGATGAATAGAAGACATTAGAAATAGAAGACAGACAAGTTAGTCCAATATGCTACCATTAATTGTACTCTTGAACACAGAAAAATAGAATATAGGAAAGATTTCTTTATTGTTTTACAGAAACAGTTCTTAGTTTTTAATGAACTTGTAAACAAAAAAGTTCTCATTTCAGAATAAAAACATCCAAGATCACATAGATGTTTATAGGGATTACATTTATCTAAGCAATATACATACATGTTCAGTTGTAAGATGTTAACAAAATTTCTGTGACAAATATGCTTTTTTTAATACCAAGAACATTACACAGTTAATACAGAGTCCTAAGGATAATCTAGAAGTTGCTAAGTCTTTAAGTCTTCACTTTAAATGCTGTTGCACAGGGAAGCAGGCAGAGTCTTTAATATTCTCAAACACTGGAGTCTTTGGTTGTTGACATATTAACTGGCTTGCAAACAAGAGGCCAACCACTTTAACGATGTTTTCGGTGAACAATTTGCAAACCCCAGGATGGAAAAACCCTAAGAATGTGCAATTATGAGCATTTACAACAATCGCAACTGTGGCTGAAGACTCTTCATGCTGTTTTTCTGAAATGAGATCTCAAAACAATATAGTTCAAAATAAAGGTTTTAACAAAAAAAATGACATATGTACAATTTCTCTGCCAATTTGTTTGTGTCAATCATTTAGTTAACGTTTACATTTGAAAAGATGTGATGGAAAACCGGACACCATGTTTCACTATCTCAGTTAACATTTACAATTACAGCAGGTACAATTCAAGATAACAGTATCATCAAGGATGCCCAGTTAGTTTATACTGAAATTCAGTTCTTTACACCAAATAAATGATTATCCACAAAGACTGGCTAGTGTACACATGACCTAAAATTTCTAGATTTGGGGAGAAAAAAATGTTGCTACAATTATCTACTCTGCTTTTCCTGAAGTCATGCTCAGAAACCTTTTGCATTACTCTTGGTTTTGTCAGTTTGCTTGGCTATGGGCATTTGGGCCTGCTGACTCTGCCCACTGGAAGAGGCTGCTTGCTGCACTGGTTTCTGCTTTAAACTGGTCCAGTCAAATACATAGTCATATTGTAAGTTCAGGGTTCTAAAAAGAATGCGGAATAGCTGCCTGAGATACATGTAATCTGGTGTTTCTTCAAAGCGCAGCCCACGACAATAGTTTAAGTACATGGAAAATTCTTCAGGAAACCCCTTACATAAGGTCTCAACAGGAATGGACATCTTCATTTCACTTATCTTTTCATATTGTTGTTTCTTTGTTACAGCTTTTATACCTTGCCATGGCAGGCTGGTTTTATTAAAATACATCAAAACATATCCTAATGATTCCAAATCATCTCGACGACTCTGCTCAATACCAAGATGTGCATTCATACTAGCATATCGAGCAGTGCCGGTCAGATTTTTGTCTTCTCTATATGGTATGTGTTGCCCTGTCCTGTTGTCTCTGTACTTTTTGGCTAAACCAAAATCAATAAGGAATAACTGGTTTACTCCTGAGGCAGATGGGTCCTGAGATGTACTAACAGTCATGCTTCTCTTCCTCTTCCCTACTGTAGATTCTAAACACTTATTACACTGATGTCTAATACCCATCAGGAAATTATCTGGTTTAATATCTCGGTGTATAAAATTCTTCGAATGTACGTATTCAATTCTACTGATCATCTGGTCGGCCAACATGAGTACAGTTTTCATGGTGAATCTTCTGGAGCAGTAATTAAAGAGGTCTTCAAGGCTTGGCCCCAGAAGATCCATGACCAGAATATTGTACTCTTTTTCTTGACCGTACCACTGTATTTGGGGGATGCCAACCCCACCTTGAAGAACCTTATACAGTTTGCTCTCATACAACAACAATGGACACCTGACTTTTTGAGATTCTAATTTCACTGCTACTTCCTCGCCGCTGGCGATGTTGACTGCCAGATAAATGTCCCCGAAGGAGCCAGATCCGATCTTCCGAAGCACTTTGTACTTCCCTCCGACAATGAATTCGGCTTTGGAACTGCTGCTCGCCATCCTGAAAGACAAACATGGAGTCCATGGTCAACCCCCAACACCCTCTGAGGGGACAACGGAGGCCCCTGGGGTTCATTCCCTTTTCAAACGAATGGACGAGAAGGGTGGCAGGAAACGGAACGGGGAGGCTTTCCCGGCAGTATAGGGCCCAGAACCAGTTAAGGGGAACCTGATTACAACTGCCCAGTTGGGTTTTGGCAGGTGGAAGTTTGTGAGGGTTCTCATGGTTACCAGGCTGGGCCACTCGTTTCTGGGCAGCTACCATTTCCTCACCTTCTCAGCGATGTTGAGGGCTGGAAAAGATGAGCAGTGAACTAGGGCTGCGATACCACTGCCACCATCGATGCCAGCTCCAGCCTGGACAGACCCCGGTCACTCTGGCGATGCCACCATCCTTTTACTCCAGCTCCAGCCAACACAATGTCTCCAGTTCTCAGGAGCTGTTGCTTCACTGCGCACAGCACTCTGGGAAACCAGGAAACACTTATTGGCTAACAGATCTCCAGGAAACCAAGAAAAACATTGGCGCACAGCACTCTGGGAAACCAGGAAACACATTGACGCACAGCACTCTGGGAAACCAGGAAACACATTGGCACACAGCACTCTGGGAAACCAGGAAAATTGTCTTGAAATGAAGTTAGAAGGACATGTTAAGATCAAAGGGAGTATCCTTTGTACCAGGGAAGGAAAGATGCTGTCATTCATATTTGGACTTCACATTTTAATAAAAAATTTCAAGTATACAGGTAATTAAAAAAATCAGAAAAAAATTCAGAAAAACTTCTGATGTAATGCTTATTTGCTTTTACATAGTATTGGCTGGACTATATCATTATTCTATCCCTGGATTAGTTATCACGATGGAAATGGGTTATATTCCTATTGGCTAGGCTGTGTCTCCTGGAGCCAGGGCTGAGATCAGCCCCACATAAATCACTAAGGATTATTCTCCCAAGGAAATTCAGGATGCTGTGACCAAAAATAGAGGAATGGATTCTGAGAAGACCAGAAGAAAAACTATTTTGTATACTATATTATCTCTCTGATCAAAGTGTAAACTTTTTGAGAACAAGAACTCTGTATTATACTTGTCTAAAGCTCATGAAATGCATGACCTCAGTTCCTTATTATAGTGTAGGTGCTCAAAAATATTTATTTGACTTGCTGTAACTTCCTTTACTTGTGAAATGAGGAAGTTGGACTACTTGAACTCCAGGTCCCTCCAGCTTTAATAAAGTTCTAAGAAAGATTCCCTGAAAGCCTATCATATGGGAGCCCCACGTTAATTACTTTTTGTCTAACGCTTCAAATATCTAGTGGAACATTTGAATATTTATTTGTAGGTATAGCTCATGATAGACATTTCCAATTTCAGAAAGCTTGAAAGTTTTACAAAGTCATATCACATGAATATATTCTCATACGTCTTCTTCGAGTCAATGATGCACAATGGGAATGAACAGTTGTCCTGATTGTGCATAGGCTTTTTCCTAATATTCACATTTTTCTTGAAATATATTTACTTTTCATCACTTCTAAGCCTCTAAACAAGAAATTAGAGATATATCTTCATTCATTCCCCTCACACTTAATGTCTACCTCAAAATTCATTGTCAGAATTAAATACCATCTCCCATTTGCTTACCCAGAAATTCTATCATTTGCTTTCCCTCTTTTCTCCTCATTCAATTGTGCACCAGGTCCTATTAATTCTACCCCCCCCAAATTTAGGGCTCTCTCCTACCTGAATTTTTTGTTCCCATCCTCACTGCCATGATTCATTTCCTATGATTACATATTATGTATTCCTTCTATTGCACTTCCAAAACAAATATTTGGTGGTTAGAGAACAGACTTGTGCTAGTCCACCTGTTCAAAGCCTGGCTCCAGTTCTTATTTTATGTGACTCTGGGGGAGCCATATAACTTCTCTGAGCTTTAGCTCACTCTTTTGTTAAATGAGGCTAAAATAGTACCTCATAGGCTTACTGAGAACGTTAGATAGATGAAAATATGTAATGTACTTAGATCAATATCTATCACATAGCCTTAACTATTGTTATTAATAATTTCATTTACAGCATAATGGTTTTGCTGTAAATATTTAAATTGCTTATTCCCCTAGTAGACTAGAAACTTATCAAGAGCAAGGGTTATGTTATTATTAGTATTTTCAAAATAGTAGCATTAATATTTTAATCACTAGCTCTATGCACAATGTAGAGGCATTTAAAATTTAGTCCTTAAGTTTCATGTTAGAATAAGACAGTTCTACACAATGACCACTAGATGGTAGAAAAGCCTTTTGTATAACAAAATTAGTTCTTAAACACAAACCGCTGCAGCTTACAGAACATCTACCTTTTACGTCTCCTTTATTTGTACAACCTCATTGTCACCAAGAACAAAATAACATCATCATCATCACCATCATCATCATCAATAACAACAGCTACAACAAAGGCAACTCATAAAGAGGTCCAGAACTTTGAGTATTGAACAATTCCGAATTAAGGTTTTAGAAAGTATTTCCTATAGAATTTAGAAATGATTAGTCAAAAAAATGTTGAAAATATTTCTGTCTAACCAAAAGCCAGCTTCCACCCACCCATGATTACATAACAAGAATCTCTGAAGGCTCATCACAGGAAAGATTTTGACACCCCAGCTCTATGCTATATGACTGCTATGTAATGACTAATTGTCCTTGTGAATGCCACACCCCTCATTATTAACACAGAAATGTTGTTTTCTAAGATTGTTTGGGAAAGAGTGATTTATGGGTATTCAATGATTTAATTACTAGGTTTACTGTCTTCTTTGGGCATTTCTATATCCCATCTTCAAATATGTATTTGGTGCCTTTCATTAGCAATGAAGGGATTCATTTCTTTCTTGTTTGCTTATTTCCAGGGCTGCTCAGTCTTTTCTTTCTTCTCATGATTTCTCCTGTCTGACACTCTCCCATCAGTGGCACTTCCCCTTACATTATGGAAAAAGATTCACTGTGGGGAGGGAGCTATGCATAGTTGGAAAACCCCTAACTCTAGATTCTGTGGAGTCCCCAGGAGCTGTTAGCTTTCTCTAATTAGCCCTCTCCAACTGTTATCAGCAGTGAATTGACATTTGCTTTTTCCCTTAGGGTGGGACCTGCTCTCTCTAATGCCCTTAAGCATTCCTGGGCTCTTTCCTTTCTTCCCTTCTTTTCCTTCTCCACCTACTCTTTAT
This sequence comes from Arctocebus calabarensis, assembly GCA_963573935.1. Classification (NCBI taxonomy): domain Eukaryota; kingdom Metazoa; phylum Chordata; class Mammalia; order Primates; family Lorisidae; genus Arctocebus; species Arctocebus calabarensis. The sequence continues at coordinate 17,434 of CAUYON010135046.1, read as the reverse complement.
TACCTATTCTAATTCACCACCCTCTTTCCCTCTCCCTTTTTCTCTTTTGCTTTTAAATTTCTACTTATTCCCTTCTACAATACAATGCTATCTTAACACTAAATAAAGTGAGAATATCCATATAATATAAATTCGATCTCAAAAGTAAGAGAAGGGGTTTTCTTGCATGTGATAATAAGCATGCAAGAAAATATAAGCACGTGATATCTTGGTAGGAGAAAGAAATATTTCCACTTAAAAGCAATGCTCAATCATTGCCCAAAGCTGAATGAGCATCAATTGAATGCGTAGCAGACTGAAGTGCAATGACCTACTTAGAATCATCCCAAATTACTTGGATGAAAAATGATTTTGATTCAGTTCTCTTTTCTTATCATCATTTCTATCCAGGTGGAGAGGAGTTTTACTTGCCCACTCATTACTCAAACCAAATCTCCATCTGAGATTTAGACTTATTTAAACATAGTCCAAAACTTTGCAGCTAGGAGTCTGGTTTATCACAGCTAAATTCGATTTTTCAGGTTGCCCTCTTTTCTTCTCACAGAGCAGCCAAGTGAGAAAGCTCAGCCAAGGAGCCAGAAAGGACGAATTTGTGTTACCCTTCTGTGATCATGGCTGCTCAGTTCACCTTATTCACTAAACGCATGCCATCCTGATAGGAAAACAAATGAGCTCAAGTCATCCCCAGCACACTGCTAGCCTTCATAAAGAGCTGAAGGAATTTCAAAGAAGCAAGCATGTTTCTGTATTCCCCTGCGGCAACAGGAATTCTGCTAATTATTTCGTTTCCTGAATGCACAAATGCAGCAAGGGATTCTATTCTATACCTGTGTGCTTACTGGGTGGCATAAAATGTACGCACAACTTTAGACGTCTGGGTTTACTTTACATGCGGGGCCAAGGGAGGATTCTCCTAGCACGTGGGTGAAGCTGCGGCCGTGTGATCTGCCTCCCTAGGCTGGTAACTGGCCTCACGACTGCCTTATATAATGCAGTCTGTTTGCTGATGGGCTTCTGCTTGATTGGTTCCAGCATGGGGACTGCAAAACTGTGCATGTTCCCCGTGTGTGCTAGACTCAGCCAGCTGATTTGATTTTGTATGTCTTGTGCACCAAGAGATTAAAATGCACATCGGTAAGGAAATAACCGTGGGTGCTTGTGCACAGCGAGGTGAGGAGTGATCTGGATGAATAATGGAGGCAGTTGAGGTGGTCTGAGTTAGAGGTGTGCGTGGGTGGAGGAGAGTGGAAAAGGAGAAGCAGGGAAGGGGATGATGAGGGAAAATTCTCTTGCCACTAGCAGCTAACCATAGATCATTAGAATGCATTCCTTATCAAATGTGAGCAGGAACCATAGAATGGAGTATTGCTGAGTGGAATGTCTAATAAAGAAACTGGTTTTCTCTCACTGCTCTTGCAATCTAAATACTGAAGTAAAGAAAGATATGCAGCAGATTGCAGAGATCTTACAAGGAGGCAAAAACGTAGGAAGATAAGACTTGTCAATGATGAATTTGTTGCTGAAGGCATAGTTTATTGTAATATATTTAAAAAACACTCATTTATTTCTAGTCAAATCGAGTCTAATAATTTTAGAATATTTTTATTGGCGTGGGAATTATTTTCATCCATTTTCCCAAATTGAGGGGACTACATGCTTCTTTTAGCAAGAATTTCACATAAACACCCCTGTCCCCTTGGGGTGGCTTTCTTGCCAGTTTTTTGTAAATATGCCCAATAACAAGGTATTTTGAGAGATCCCTAAGTGACAGTGCTTTGAATTTCTCTTGTGCAAATCTCCATGAGAACTAAAAACAGCTCTCGGTGGGTCCTCCATAACCGCTAACTTATGACTAGAAAGTTGAACGTTAATGAGTTCTCTGTAGATCTCCCCCCCCCCCAATAAAACATTCTTTTTGGTATGATAATTTTGTTTACTTCTCCCGAGAGCCAGTCGTTACCAAAATTTATCATCAGAGGGCGCACATTCACAGAAGATGTATCAGTTTTTTGCTTTGGATGATTTTGCTTCCCTTCCTATTTGCAGGATGGAGGAAATAGGTTTTATTCAGAGGTATTTTCAGTTCACATTTAAGTTCTAGAACTTTGATTTATTATTAGCCTGTTCTCTTACTTGGGTGGAAGGGAAGAGAGAAAAACAGGTCTGTCTGCAACCATTGTGTTCTACCCCCATTTAGAGCCGGCCTCAGAAATGGCAAGGTTTCAAAGATGATCAAAACAAGCCTGATCGCATACGGATCTGAGGGTACAGGCTCTGGCCTCTCTAAGATGACAAATCACCTCACGTTACCCAAGAAACCACAAAAGATTCACACCCACCTCTTCCTCCCCTGGGCCTTGTCCTTCTGCAAGTGATTTGCAATCCTAGACAAGTATTATATAACGATGAAATGGAAGCCTGGAGCTTTGGCTTGTTATTTATTTCAGAGAAAGACATCAAAAAACTGTTATTGTATCACTATCCTAAATGCCTGTGCGAAAAACATTTCTGAGAAATGTTAGAAATGTGGAGTAATAGAAATGACTGAAATTTGCATCAGTGCTAAAGATTGTGACCATCTGCAATTGCCCAAGGGGATGGTTTAAATGAAAAGACACATCTTGGTGGGATGAATGGAAAAAGCTACTGACCTGAAATCTGGGAAGCCTGGGGTTTAATCGAGGCTGACCACTAACTAGCTAGCTGAGTGTTCTTGAATTAGTTACTTGACTTCTCTGGACCTCAGTTCTGCGGATTGACAATTAGAAAATCTTAAAATTCCCTCCATTCTACCAAGTTATCTTTCTCTGAAAAACAAATGTAGATGACATTATGAATTTGATTTCTCATGTATAATAAAGCAGTACCCACTAACAAATCAACCATTTTCTGGGATATTGTAATACTGTATTCCATAGAGCTCTGAAGTACTCTGTATTTCATATTTATGAAAATAGGTCATTATTTAGCAATAATTTCTTTAGTGTTTTTATGGCCATGAGCTCCAGAGCAATTCTCTACAGGGAATGCTTGGCAGGCATTGTGGTATGGTAAAACAAGCAAGCAAACAAACAAATACCAGCTTAGGTTTGGACCCCAGATCTGCCTTTCATCTGCTATATGACATTGGACACATTACTTAACCATCTGGGCTTTTGATTCTTAAACTGAAAGAATCTTATAGGGTTATAGTAAGAAATAATGAGCTAATTAGATGGCCGGGCACATAGCAAGTCACTGTTATATGAAAACTCTTTAGTACTATTAATATTTATCATTATCACTGAAACACATCCAACCTATGAAATTGTTTAAAGAGTTATTTAACTCCAAAGAGCTATGCAATATTTGGCTCTCTTGGTTATGTGTTTACTAACCTAGGAACTTCACAATTGCAAAATCTCAAATTAAGACATTTAAGGAAGATTTTTCAGAGATATAATCCTTAGAAAATGACCTCATTGATCTCTAAGAGTTTGAATTTAGAGACTATTGGAAGATATAGTCTTTGCAGCAAGGACAGTGAGGAATCTTTTGTTGTGCAGAGGGGACAGATTGGCTCAGTGTAGTGTGGTGCTGGCAGGTGGAAAGTGCTGGTGTGCAATGGTGGAAGGGCGAGAGGGGACTCCATTGTTTCTGGTGGTAGCAGCCCCACGGTCACTCCTGTGTTTCCTTCAAAGTTTGTATTGCCCAGCTGGAGACAGAAGAAAGAGAATTACTAAAAACATGGTGAAGACCAATACCAATGCTAATACCAACACCAGTCTTCTGAGTCCAGAGGATGGTGTGTGAAGGAGCTTGATTGAACATACAAAATTTCTCTCTCTTTAGTTCTTAGGGTCTGTGCTCTTGGTGAGTACTCACCTCTACTTGTTGAAAGGCTACTTTCTGTGAATGTCTGTAACTGTCTGCCTGAGGCTTTTATTCTGACCAGGAGGTGTGTTTAGGGCAAATGATGAGTGCCACAATTAATGCCCCTAAAGCAGCAATGGCTGGCATGACAGTGGAGAAGTAGCTCAAATTCCTTGTGTTCTGACTGAGTGGACTCTGAGGCACATTCAATGCCATCTCCCAGAGTTCCTCAGGGATGCACAGCCCTTATTGGCTTCCTTCCCTTCCCTGGACCGCATCCCTCCTCGACTGCTCTACTCCAATCCTTCTTTCTGAGTCTGTTTCTGTCAGAACTCAACCTGAGATATTAGGATTAGGTTTCTATTTCAGAATTTACATGTTGTTTTCTTGGGCACTGCCACTTATCAGCTTTGTGACCTTGGATCAAGTTCTTTAACCTCTCCAAGTTTCTTTTTTCTTAAAAAATTCAAAGTAATTCTTTCTAAATTTCAAAATATTAAGAGGGTATAAATGTTTTTGTTACATGGATACCTTGCGTAAGGTGTAATTCAGGGCTTTTAGGGTAGGAGAGGGTGAGGAATAAAAACACACCACTCCAAGTTTTTATTTACTTATCTAAAAAATGGGTAGTCATCAGACTGATGTGATGATTGAATGAGATCTGCATGCAGAGTGCCTGGCACAGTGTCTGCCTCATGGTAAGTTGTAACTTTCAAGCAAATATTGGCAATCACTGACTATGATTGTTATTACTTACCCTTCTAAATGTATATAGGAGAGCTCTTACATTGGCTGTATAAGCTGTCTTCTGGGGCTACAATGGAAATCAGAAAAGAAAAATGATCATCTCTAGCCTTTTAATTCCCATGGTAGAACATAATTTCCTCCGGAGCATAAGCTTCATTTTAAAAAATGCTATATGAGCAGGGAGAAATGAAGACAACAAAAAACAAATGCCAGTGAAAGTGATCTATTCCAGTTGGGCTCTGAACATGATAGGTGCACAAGTGGGAGCTCGAACAGTGAACAAAGCCAGCATCTGAGGCGTTATTTTTAGAAGCCGGAGACATGCTGGGGAAGAAGTAAAAGGGGAAATATGCAGTATTTATGTAACACATTTCTAAGTAGCTCTGAAAGGAAGTTTTATATTTAATGGAATTGTTAACAATTGGGATTGAAAGCCTAAAATAGAAGTAAGAACACTTAGCCAATTTGGGAGCATTTTGTTGGGTCTGCTGTAGAATATTAGGTTTGGAGAAGCTGTGTGTAGGGATAGATAATATACATGGAAATGAACACAGCCCTGTTATTAAATTCAGTTTGATTTTTGTCTTAAGACTCTCTCTCACTAGTGATTTTTCTCCTTCCTATTGATTGAACCATATCACTCCCTACATGACACAAGCCGTCTTTGCCCATTAGTTTATCTCTTCCTTGTCTTCCCCTAATCAAACAGTGTTTTCAGCTCATTACTTTTGCTTATTTTGCATCCCTACTCAGCCATGCCTTTCTGCTTACTCTCCTCCCACAGAAATTCAATTCTTCTTTAAATTTCTTTGACAGCTGGGAGCCTCAGCCACTCTTTACCTTGACTTATGGGGCTAGAAAGAGAAATTAGGTCCATGTCATGTGTCATGAAAGGCTTTGGATACGATCAGCTTCAGCCTATAGAAATTGAAGCCATTAGAAGTCTTTCAGAAAAATAGTCACATTATCCACTGTGTGTCTCAGGAAAATATGAATAACTCCAGTAGCAGTGTGAACAATAGCTTTGGAGAGGAAGAGACTGGCACTAGGTGGGGAGGCTATTGTTATGGCTCTGGTTCAACATCAGGATATAAACTAGGCAAAGAATAAAGCCAAAGGGGCAGAAGGGATGACTTTGAGAGAACTTGATGACCAATTAAAAGTAGAGAATGGGAAGATGAGAGGATAACAGTAGCTATGGGGGACTTGAAGTTTCCAGAAGGACAGCAATAGAGGGTAGAGAATGGGGTGAAATGGGTAAGAATTTGTTTCGGATATCTGTTACTTGGCCGTTCAGTTGCAGCTAGCCCAGTGTGCAATTGGAGATGTGGCTCCGAATGTTCAGACAAGGACAGAGGAAGTGATGTAAGTTTGGTAGTCTTTTCTAAAAACTTGGTAATGAAATTATAGGGAAAGAGCGAGTAAGGAAAGGTCTTTGGCAAAAGCTACAGGAAAATCCAATATTTCAGAGGCTGGTGAGGGTAAACAGCAAATGAAAATAAGTGGTCTGAGAGGTCAAAAGAAAATTAGTGTGTGAAGCCTCAGATGTTAGAGAGTGGTTTCAAGAGCCAGGGGCTGGTGAACAGTATGAAAACTGCAAAGCCATCATGTGAGATGAGAACTGAGGAAAGCCTGTTTGCTTTGACAAGTTGGTGACCAACAACAGTTACTAAGTAGAGGTAGGTATAGAACCAGATTGCAGGAGCATGAAGAAAGTAGGAGATGGGACAAGTGGAGAGAAAAGGGCCAAAAGATTTCCCAGAGGATTTTGACAGTGAGGGGTCACAGCTGAATCACAGCTAGAAACGATGAACCAGTATCATTTCTCTGTCTAGAACTAAACAGCTTCTTTGTTGACCTCTGCTAAAAGCTGATTTTGTTCTATTGTCTAAATCTGTCAGGATCAAGATAGAGGTTGGTGAGGCAAAGCAAGACCAAGAACCCTCAGGGCAGAGTCCTGCCAGGTACTGTTACAATACATTTTTTAAAAAGTAGAACAAATGTATCCAAAGGTTTTTCCTACTTATGTGAATCACATGTTCTTTGTTCCTCAATATAGAGAGAAGGAAAATATAATCATGCCCTGGATGCTCAAATGTGTACGTAGGGACATAATTTGCAAACATAGTCCATCTAGGTGAGGCTATAGCAAAAGTTTTACCCAAAGACTTCATGTGGAAACTTAAACAGGTATGGTGGAAGTATTAAAATTAACGTAAGCCTTTGCAGTCACTCTATTCGAGGCATAGTGATTTCTCTTTTTATAATGTGAGGACAATTTGATGACTATATTAAAACAGGTAATCTTGGTGTTGGGGTAATGGTGAACTCCTTGACATTATAAGAGCTAATGATGAGAGTAGAAAAGTATGCCCTTTTTTGAATAAATTCAACTGTAGAGAAAATATTGTTTTTCCGATTTAATTTGACCAATGGTCTTGGAGTACTTGTACTCTTGGCACTGGGGTATAAAGAAGAATGAGATGTGATTGCTTTATTAAAGTGCCTAGATCCCTATCCTCGATATCTAGTTCCCAAAAAAGTCAAAAGTTGTTTCTAAAAAATATTCAGTTAAGCCATAGTAAAATCTCATCTTAGAAAAAAAATATGAATCTATATGATAATCACCAATGGCTACCAAAAGAGAGGCAACCAGATATTATATACCTTCTAATGGAGTTAAAAACAACCATCTATCACATTATCTTGTCAAAATATCAAACCTCTAGATTTAATTACTAATTTATAGGGGACAGAGGAATCTGCAAAACTATAGGGGTGAAATTAACAAAATCTAGACTATCAAAACTCTAAGGACAAACAACATGCTTTCTTCAATCACAAAATTGCACTAAAACATGAGAGAGAGAATTAAAAGCTAGATATTGTAAGAATCTTAAAAGACATATCAACTAGTTGCAAAGTATGAACCTTATTTTGATTCTGATTCACACAAATTGGAAAAGACACCAGTTTAGGGGGAATTTAAATACTCATTGCACATTTAATGATATTAAAGAATAATTGTTATTTTAGTGGGAATACATATACATATATACATATACATTATATATATAATGGTTATATCTTAGAAAAAGAATCATTATTTAGACTCACCTGCTGAAATAATTAAGAATATCTGGAATTTGTATCAAAATAATCTAAAAGGAGGGGGAAGAAACGCATTTATCCATGAGTTGGTATCACTTTTTAACAAAGTGATGGGTACATGGGGGGCCCTTCTTTGTATTTTTGGGTTTTTTTAACAAAGTGATGGGTATATGGGGGGCCCTTCTTTATATTCTTGGGTTTTTTTAAACAAAGTGATGGGTACATGGGGGGCCCTTCTTTATATTTTTGGGTTTTTTTAAACAAAGTGATGGGAACATGGGGGGCCCTTCTTTATATTTTTGGTTTTTTTTAAAATTTTCCTTAATACATAATTTTTAAAAGTTGGTTAAAAAAAGGTCTAGCATCATTCATTACGAATAAGTATTAAATTGAGATTCCTCCTCTTAAGTGTGCTAGTTATAGAACTACTACGTGGCAGGTATGAGGTACTTTTGCTCACATAGGATGGGAAAAATGACAAATTTAGCTATGCTTTCCATGGCTTGAATTGAGACATCACTGGCATCCTTTTATCTGTTTATCCTTTCATCTTGAAGATGTTACTTCAGATGTTGATGTGAATTTTGGCATCGAATGGGCTGAATGCAGTGTTATTCTATGGTGAAACAAACTAAGAAACAAGGAGTATGAAGAAAGTATGCTGTGCCTTTATGTTGCCCCAGGCCACCTTCCTTCTCAGTTTCCTGGGAGACTATCAGATCCTTTAACTATCATGAGAAGGGGCCACTCTAATCACTTTATCTTGGGCTGAAGATGCTTATAAAATAGAATGAAATAATCACAATCATATAACAGTAATGATCATTTATTTATTCCATATATTAGAATGTGCTAAGGTATTTTATTGGCATTTACTCCTCACAACAATCCTATGAATCAGAAATTTTTACACGTTTTATTATCATTTCTATCTTGTAGACTTGAAGAAGGTGAGTGTCCAGTTTAGGGTCATATAACTAGTGAAAGAGACAGGTTTAACCTGGATCTTTCTAATTCTAAAACCTATGCTGTCTACTGCAACATCAATTGCCTTTTAGTCTTTATTTTTGAAATCTTGGGAGTTCTGGTGAGGACAACCCAATAAATTTAGAGAGCCTTTGTTACTCTAATTTTTTCCCTTAAATTATTTGTAATTTCTTTAAATGCTATTTCAATAGGGACCCTGGCTCTTTGAACAGAAGCTCCCCAGCAGCTCCGTGTACACTTAGCCATTTATGTACACATGGTTAATACTTTGGATATGAATTTTCTAAATGTCTCTTTGATCACGAGAAACCTGTTAGTTTGTGCTCAAACTAATGGTGTCTAGGCCTTGGAAATCTGGCTGTATATAACTGGCTATAGAATTACCCAGGTATTGAAGGGCTTTCCTTGTGGAAAATGATCCCCCATCATCTGCATTTGAATTTGTGATGTGTTTTGCACACTGAGATTTATATAATGAAACTAATGTTACCATTGGAGCTATCTAGAGAAGAAAGTTTGGATAATGGGTACAGTTAGATAGAAGATATGTAAGTTCTAATGTTTGATAACAGAGTGGGCTAACCATAGTTAGCAACAATGTACTATATGTTTCAAAGTAGCTAGAAGAGAAGACTTGAAATGTTCCCCACACAGAGATGAAAAAGACTTGAGATGTTGAACACCCTAAGTACCCTGATTTGATTATTATATATAGAAGGCATGTAACAAAATGCCACATGTGCCCCACAAATATGTAAAATATTATATATCAATGAAAAAAATAACAGCAGGAAATGATAGGATTTAGAATGTGGGCTTTGGGATCAGACAGGTCTGGTTAATATATACAACTGGATAAAATGTGTTGCCTCAGGCAAATTATCTAACTTCTATGGCTTTAGTCTTTTCATCTGTCAAATGGAGATTAGAAACCACAGTGTAATTGTTGTGAGAATTAATGGGCGTTCCCTGGCACCTAACACATAGTATGAGCTTAACAAATGGCTGTCCCCATTGATTTTAGTATCACTCTTTACTGTTATATTTGTTATTTCCCAGGCTTCTCGTCAATGACTTTTAAGACTGAAAACTTTCTGTGCAAATAGCCAGATACCAGGTGTCAGATCTGGGGATGGAGGACAAAGTTGAGGGAAGTGGAAGGAAGTAGGATGAAGACAAATTTAAGAGAAAAGGTAATAAAGAATGTGTAGCTCAGTAACATTATGGATTCTGATTTAGCCAGACAGTGAATTCAGAGTAGACCAAGAGAGTATCATGTGTGACCAACCATGTAACAGAGTTTCCTCTCACTTCCATGACTGCTCTTTAGGAAAGTAGGAATTACTGCCTTCTATATTCAAGTCTTTATAAAGTCTAAGCTGTTTGGGGTTGAATGATAAAGTACTATTTAGAGAAGAATATTAAAACAACCTAAATCAATATTAATTAAGGACATTTATACAGATCTCTCTTGACAGATTAGGTAAAATGAAAGCAAAGAAATATAACACAGATTTAGTCATTATAACTGGGATCATGACTTCATAGCAGTCATTTGATATTATAGTAAACAAATCTCTTAGCCATTGCTGTATAGAGCAATATATTAAGATGTTCCATTGAAAAGATGGTGATTATAATATCCATAGGATGAATAAATATAAAAAACTGTGTGCAAAGGGATATTTTTAATTTGGGATAAAATTCCCAATAAGTTCATCATATATGTAATCAAAAGATACTGTATGTCAATAGCTTAGAATAAATCAAAGATGATGTCAAAAATAATTATAGTGAAAGTAAAGATACTTATGCATAGCTATATAAACCTGTAAAAAAAATTATTTCCTGACCTTTGGAGTTTGAAGAAAGGAAATATTTTAATACCATATTCTTTTTCTGTGATATTATACATTGGTACAAAACCTAAAAACTAAAATACTATTAAGTAGGCATTTGACTACTTAACCCATGGCTCTAAAAGTTTATATATTTAAATTGGCTCCAATGGATGGGGGACTTTTCTCTTTGAGAAACTAAGAGGTTGCTTTAGGTTTGCTCATAGAAAGTTAACAGATCTCTTGTTGTATTAAGGGAACAAGAATAAAGAAACATGTTAGACAGATTCATCAACAGTCATGGGCATGAATGTTCATGACAACACTACTCATCATGCACAGATGCCCATCAATCCTTAAATGAGTAAATGCATTCTGTAATATTTACACAATGGAATGATACACAACAAAGAGAATGGGCTTATGATTCTGCCTGGTGAGGTGGATAAATCTCTCAAGCATAATGTTGAGCTAAAGAAGCCAGACACAGAAAGAATACACATTGCATGATTCTATTTGTATTAACACAAAATCCCAAAACAGGCAAAATGAAATCTCTGATGATACAAATCAGGAGAAGGGTCACCCTAAGAGGGGACTAGTGACTGGAAAGAGGGTGCTTCTGGAATGCTGGTGCGATGTTCTTTTTCTTGATCTGGGTGTTGGTTACTGGGTGTGTTCTGTGTATATTGTATTAAGGGGACATGTATATTTCCCCTGTGTTTTTAAAAGGCAACACAGGTAACTTTTTCATGTTCTGTGACCTGGGCATTGAGTATATGGAGTTAGTAATGCCACTGCAATCTAAACCTTGTATTCTAATTTTGTAAATGGTTTTATCTTTACCTGTTTACTTCTTGTTTCTCTAATTAAATTTTAAACTCTTTGATGGCGATGACTTATTTTTTCTTCTTATTCCCACAGTGGAGGATGCAAGTTTATTAAATATTTGTTCACTAATCAGGAGGAGAAGCAGTTTTGCTTAGCCACTTCATGGAAGGGTATGATTTTCATGCCCAATTGTAGCAGAATCTTTTAATAATTATGTTCCTTAATTTAAGACAATCTTGGAATAGGCTGGCTATTTTGAGCTCTTAACCTTGTATTTTAGACAATCTGATGTGTCAAATGCTTTGACTAAATTCTCCTGAGGTAAAGTGCCAGCTTTGGAATAGATTTTCTGAGAAGCCAACTTTGAGTGCTGGCAGAATGGAGTAGCTGACTGCCAGCCAGCCAGGGGCGGGAAAATGTATCTGAACCTTGGTTGACTACCTTGTTAACTTACTATGGATGAACTCTCCTCCACTGTGGAAATGGTGCTGGCTAAAGACATTTTTGGTGAAATGAGTCAGCATGTAGCTCAGCCATAGGACAAAGTCTCCACAAGTTAGCTATAAATGGAGAGAAAATTTACATTGAACTGGGATCAAGCACTCATCCTCCCCCTTAAAGTAAAAACAAGCCTTGATGGAAAAATTTAATACCATAAATAACACACATGGAGTAATACTTGTAATACCATGGAACCTATAGGCAGAATTTTTAACAATCCCTCCCCCCCACTTTTTGAGACTATGCTCTGGGAAAAGAAAATGGCTGATTCTTTTTACAGGTACATGTAAAAGAACTTTTCTAGGCCCTAGTTTACTAAAACCGTTTATGCTGAGGAAAAATGTAAACAAATATGGGCTTTTCTAAAATATAATTCTTCTAACTGATTTCAATTTGAGATGCTATTGTGACACTCTAGTGTTATATTTTTCCAGTTGGAATGCAGAGCTAACTCTGCCTGCTTTTGTAATCAGCTTGTAGGAGCAATAGAAGGAAAAAGAATAGTGTCCCAAGCGATTCTGCAGAATGCTGTGTTGATTTCTAGTTTTATGGACATTGTTAATGGGGTATGGAGCTTCCCTTGCAATTTACTATTCTTTTTCCCTTTCTTGAACACCCCGCACCACATACACATGTGTGTACTACTTGAAGGCAGAATTGTTGTCAGTAAAAATTCAGTTGAAGTTGGACTTCTGTTGCCTGGAGTCTGGGGGAGTTGGTAGAGTGTCAAAATCTGGAACAAACTTCCACAAATCGAGAAAATTCTAGAAGCTATCAGAGAGAACAGAGACCTGTAAGTGTAGTGAGACTTAATCTGCTAGTGTGTGCATCTGACACTGCCTTCTCCTTGCCTTCCTATTCTTCCATACCTAGGAAGTGCCTGATAGTTGTTAGATTAAGGACTCAATGCTAATTGAAGGTAACTGCTCCTACAGTGAGAAAAAGGGGTAAGTTCAGCTGATTTGGAAACACTTATGAACTCACATTGATTTATTCTTTTTAGGTAAAGTAGGAGAGATTTTAATTGATTCTTGAACACCTCTTTCCTAAAACTTCCAAAGCTTACCAGACTTTTGCACTAATGTATAGTTTTGGGTTTTATTGTTATTCAGAGTTGTGTTAACTTTGGTCAGTTTGATTTTTCATGATGATTGATCCTTGCCTATGAATTTTTCAGGAGTCTGTTACACTTCTAGAACCTGGAAACCTGGTCCATATTTCTAGCAAGACCTGGGAAATAATACTCAAATAGGTTTACCAGACTTTGTGCATTTTCTTTTTTACCTTTCAGGGATGCTTATGATTCTCCTGTTAGTTCTCTTAACATAATACCATATTTCTTGTAAGCTTTTTTTGTTCTTATTTCTCTATTCTTTCTCTTTGACTGACTTGTTTAATTCAAATCTAGGTCTGAGATTTTCTTCTGCCTTACCTAGCCTGTTTTTAAGTTCTTAAGTTTTACTATGGCTTGCATTTCCTTGAAAGAATTTTTCATTTACAGAAGATCTGCTTGATTTTTTTTTTCTTGTCCTTTTTTTTGTAGCTGGGACTACATGCACTGCCACAATGCCTGGCTATTTTTTCGTTTTGCAGTTCGGCCAAGGCTGGGTTTGAACCTGCCACCTTCAGTATATGGGGCCCGCGCCCTACTCATTGAGCCACAGGTGCTGCCCTTGATTTTTTTTTTTTTTTAATAATTTGATTTCTTTCCTGCATTGTTTTCATGGTTTCTTTGTTTTGGGTTTCCATTTTCTCTTGTATTTCACTGAACTTCCTTATAATCCATATTCAAAATTTTTGATCAGTGATTTAAATATTCTGGTTTTGGTTGGTTTCCTTTGGTACTGAGTTATTGTTTTCTTTTGGGGTTGTCCTTTCAGTCTGATTTTTCATGTTTCTGAAGTTCTTTCACTGATTCCTACTCATCTGGAGCAGCTGTTGCTTCTTATTTTGGATTTTCTTTTGTTTATATAATGGCACACCCAGTTTAATCTCTAAAAGAGTAGGTGGTGCTTGTTGGGGACACCCAACCACACCCTGTATAATTGAGTCAGTGAAGGTCATGTAAATTAGCCTCCCTGTCAGTAGGTTGCATTTGCCAGAAGGAACAGGCTGTCAGGGTGTTTTGGGGTGGTATGACTGGCTTTAGTTCCTCCGGAGAAGCACTTCATTGCCTCTGGTGGTAAGTGGGCTTGGAACTTCAAGTGAGTCCCTATTCTTTGCCAGAGATGGGTGAGGGAGTGGGGCTGGATAGGCTGGGTTGGGTGAGCTTGCCCTTAGGCTCCACCAAACTCCAGCAAGGTATCTGTTTCATCAGGGGACAAAGGTCTGCTTCTAGCTTTTAGGCAAAGCTACCAGGGAGAGGCTCAAGTGTCCTCACCCAACCAGAAAAGTCTGCTTGTAGAGGTGAGGCTGTCTGAGGTTTACATTGCTGTAGAGAGTGTGAGGTATATATTGTTGTAGCCATTCTAGTGAATAAATTGGTAGCTTTTAGCCAAATTAAAAATCTTTATAAATTATAACCCAGCAATTCCATTTCTAGTCACGTATCCATGAGAAGTTCTCACAGAGGTCTATAAGGTGGCCACATTCAAAGATGCTCATCACAGAATTATTTGTAGTAATGAGAGGAGGGAGAATCCAGGTGTGTAGCACTGGAGACTGAGCAAGTAAAATGTGTAACTCACTGAATACCGTGAAGGGATTATAAGCACCTAATGACTTGTACATAGCTACATGGATATCTTGCAAACTCAGTGTTGAGTGCAGAAAAATTAGTGGGGTGTGAATTAGCTTGGGCAATGAGACTAAAGGAATAAGGAAAAGAAAATACTAGAGTTGGGCTTCGCATGGACCAATGAAGACAGCATATTCCATGAACCAAGGAGTATAATTAACTCAATCCTCCCCCACCAATATCCTTAGCTGAATGCCCACTGCCAAGTTCGCTCAGTTCCACTGCCTCTAACTTTGTGGGTTTACTGGGCTTCTTCAGGAAAAATCTCCTTGAAAGGTCACTGCTTTTGCCAGGACTTTGTAAAAGGTTAGAATTTACTAGGCTGCTCAGCTCTTTTGGGCATCACTGTCAGACTGATCCAACTGAATTTATAGCTACTAGAGACATTTTTCTTTTCGGATCTATTGCTGACACCCATCACTGACTCCCAACAGACTGTGGAATGATTATTTTGATATTTCTTCTTCAATGGTTTTTGTAAGAAGTAAAGGTAAATGTCTGTGTTCACTGATTTATCTTGAATCAGAAATCTGAAAGATTTATTATTTACTTTTTAATTTTGTGCTTCAACACTTCTAATCTAAATTTCAAACCCAGGGGTGTTGAAATAGCTTTCTTAAATATTATAAGCTTGGCTTCTGAGAAAATGGCTTTAAATTCAACTCCAACAAGTTTAGACAGATCTACTACTTGTGGGTTTTCAATATGCCCTCACACTTAACATCCTGGGTGTAAATTTGAGAACACTAAGCTATCTTTAAATTGCTTTAGTACTTGAAGTGAAATTAAATTCATAAATCAATAAAGAAAAGAAAGCAAAAGATGCACAAAATGCTGATTTTTTTAATCCATTAAATGCTAACATCGACACATCTTATACTTTTTAAATTCTAAGAATTTTCTAAACTTGACTTTTTTTCCTTTTTTTTTTTTTTTTGCAGTTTTTGGCTGGGGCTGGGTTTGAACCTGCCACCTTTGACATATGAGGCTGGCGCCCTACTCCTTTGAACCACAGGTGCCACCCTGAACTTGATTATTTTAATCTTATTGCTACTGTGCTTGTAAAAGGACTTTCAAAAAATTAAGCTTTTAATTAAAATATAACATTTAAAAAGGTATACAAATCAGAAGCACATAGCTCAGTTTTCAGAGTAAGCAGATCTATGTGCAATCACAAACTAGATCAAGAAATAGAATTGTATCAACACCCTAGAAGGGACCCTCATGCTAACTCCCTGTAACTTACTCTACTTACCAAGGTGACTAATATCCTAGCTTTTAAAATCGTAGATTCATTTTGCCAGTTTTTGAACTTTAAATAAGTGGAATAAAAAATACATATTCTTTTGTGTCTGGTTTCATTTGTTCAACATTATACTAGTGAGATTCACCCATGTCACTGTGTATAGTTGTACTTCATTAGTTTTCTATTGCTGTATAGAATTCTACTGTATGTGCCACACTTTATGTATCCTTGTAGCAATGATGAATATTTAATTTAGGTTATTTCTAGTTTTTTGCTATTAAAGATTGTGCTACTGTAAATATTCTCAAAACTTTTTATTAATATTATTTAAAACTGATAAATCATGATTGTACATATCTTAGGGTACAATATGATGTTTTGATACATGTATAAAATGTAGGATAATGAAATTAATATATCCATCATTTACTTGCTTATTTTTTGCGGTGAGACATTTGAAATTTATTTTTTTTAGCTACTTTTAAATATATAATACATTATTATTGACTGTAGTCAACTTGGTGTACAATAGGTCTTAAGACACTTAGTTCTCCTGTCTAAATGAAACTTCTTCCCCTTTGACCAACAACCCCTCATTCCCTCCCTACCTCATTCTCCTCCCTATCTCTGGTAACCACCATTCTATAGTCCTTATGAATTTGACTTTTAAAATATTTTTGATGTGTTTTTTAGTGCACATATGTGCTCACTTCTATTGGTTAGGTACCTAACAGTTAGACTTCTGTGTTATGGAGAGTGCATATGTTTAGATTTACTAGATGTCAAACAGTTTCCCAAAGTACTTGTATTAGTTTACATTCCCCTCGGCAGTGTATGACACTTTTAGTTGCTCTACATATTTTCCAATACTTGATATTGTTAGTCATTTCAATTTTAGTCCTTTTACTGGTCGTGTAGTTGTATCTCATGATTTTAATTTTTATTTTCTTGGTGACAAATATAATTGAGTTCATTTTTATGTTCATTAATTATTTGGAAATCTACTTTTTTGAAATGTCTATTCAAGTCTTTTGGTCCATTTTCCCCCTACTATATTGTCTTTTTCTCATGGATTTGCAGAAGTCTCTTTGTTTCTTTCATTTTCTCTCTTTCTTTTCTCCTTTGTTTCTTCTCTTCCAAAGAAATACTTTGGGTATTAATCCTTTATATGTGTTGAAAAATATTTTTTCTTAGTGCATGGATTTCTTTTCACTCTTTGAATGATATAGAAATTTTCAATTTTAATATAGTCCAATTTATGGGTAGTAGGTTTTATTTGTTCTTTTGAGAAATTTTTTCCTACTTCAGTGTCACAAAAATATTTTTCTTTTTTTAAAAATAATTTTATTAAATCATAATTGTGTATTTGTACCAGAATGTTTATTGCAGCCCAATTCATAATTGCTAAGTCATGGAAGAAGGCCAAGTGCCCATCGACCCACGAATGGATTAATAAATTGTGGTACATGTATACCATGGAATACTATGCAGCCTTAAAGAAAGATGGAGACTTTACCTCTTTTGTGTTTACATGGATGGCGCTGGAACATATTCTTCTTAGCAAAGTATCTCAAGAATGGAAGA